>BGPR01000074.1:805117-846587 GCA_013235015.1 Araneus ventricosus
ATTTACATGCACTCTCAGCATAAGATTCCATTTGGTCACCACACCAGTCAATACTTTGCGTCCCAGCTTAGTGTCTCTCTCCATGACTCACGCCGGTATCCAAGATCCCATTCCATGCTGTCTATCTTCACCTACAGCCTTTTCCCCTACTGCTGCTGCATTACCATTATTGTTATTATTTCCCATGGCCGGGCGTGAACACAAGGACCGAAAAAGGCGTCGGGGAAATTGAATTTGCCACCGTTACTTACGCTCTGCCGACGACCCACTCCTTCTAGCCTTGCTTTTTTTGCCTTTCTACCTCGACGAACGCGACGCAGGACAAACAGGAATCGCATGCGCCATTGTACACGAAAGAGAGGGAGTTGGGCCAGTTTGCGAGACGAAATTAAAAGGGGTCTGGGAGGCTCTGAAAAACACAACCACCTTACACCAGGCTCGATATTTATTGTTATGGAAATCTCACCGGAACGGGGAGATGTTCCCCTCGCATTGTCAGCAATTTTTTTCCCTCTTTTCTTCAATGTTAATTAAAAATATTTATCCATAACATTTTGGTGCGTGTGAGTAAGAAGGAAATTTTTGATGCGAATAATTGAATGAATACCGCTTTTTGAAATGTTATTAAGCCGAGAGTTAATTTCTGAGATATGGACTAATAACGCTGTTCTTTGGTCTGTATAAAAATATTCATTTACATTACAAGGGATTTTAATGAAAGATTTTCCCTATTTCTAGAATATGTATATTTTACTCTCAGGTTTTATTCTCAGAACACAAAAAATAAGACCTAAATTTATGTGCATTCTTCTTGATAAACACATAATCACTAGACTAATATATGAGATTACAATATAAACTAATATTATGATCTGTTTTTCTCTTCCTGAAAATGCGTTAATGCACGATGAATAGTTTTAATAAACTTAAAACTGCAAAAATAAGTTAAGTATGATGATCAATTCAAGTGTTAGTGCCATTGAATCTCAAAATAAGTGCTTTCTTGACGAATGAAAATAAATTTATGTTTATTTGTACAAAAGAATATTATCCTTTTTTCACAGGTGTTAATTTGAAGTGAATGATATGACAAGAAAATTTGGAAAATAATTAAAACCTATTTTTAAGGAAATTGTATTAAGCATTTTTATGAATTCATTTAAAAGCTTTGGAATGTTTATTAAAAGAACAACTTGAATTCTACTAGTTTCCCTTTTAAAATACAACACCTACAGAAGCAAAAATGAATTACGTTTTCATAACTTCATTAAGATTTCTGTAGGTGTGGCTTTTTAAAACTACATTAAAGCATGAATTGATGAGCAGTTACCTTTTATTTTTTTAAAAAAAGAAGGTATTGGAATTGTTAAAGAAAAATGATTAGATACAATAATGCATAAAAAAGACAATTTTTAAAAAATGCTATATTATTTCTATTTATGTAATTTTTCTTATTCATTTCAATTTCATTTGTAACCTGTATAAAGAATACTAACGCATAATTTTATCTTGTAAAATGTTCATGTGCAAAATGAAAATATAATTTTCTTTCACTTCCTTCTAAATTATTTAATAATTATATTCTGGAAGCAGTGACAAAATAGACGCAATAAAAAACAAAAATATTTCATTCAACGAAATTTTTAAAAAAAATTATAACTAAAATAGGGCATCAGCAGTAAAATAAAACTTAAAGCATTAATTGTTACTGATATATCCTAAGCCAAAATAGTATATTTAATTGTAATAAATTCTTAATTTAAATCAAAATAAATTGTTAACTATGGCGATTTTGGATTGACTGAAATTTAATTTCTTTTATCTTTGCATTTTATCAGTTTCTTTTTAACGACAATGGTTATCTTTTAGGAAACGAGTGACTGATTTATTATAGTGTTACTGAATAAAACTTTTTATACTCATAGAAATGATTCACTATTTTTGGCAAAGTCGTTTCCTATTATCCTCAGGCAAGTAATTTTTCTTACTTTCTATGCCTTCTATCGAAAACATATAATGCTTTAAAATTATTTTACATTTTCAGCAATACCCCCAGCCATTTCTGATACTTGCATTCGGTAAAAGAATATTCCAGGGAAGAATTGTGAAAACTTTTTTCTATATACGTGTAGACAGAAAAATAACAATTCTTCGGAAGTGTAGTTTTGTACCGAAGAACTTACTACTGAAAAACCGAGCTCGCCTTAACAAGCGGAGATATTTGTGGTCTACAGTTTTCATGCTGCACAGAGAATCTAAATGCGCTTATTTTAGTCAGTAAATTTCAAAGTTGATTGTAAATTCTGTCTCATTCACTTTTCCGAAACCATTTGTTTCCCTTCAAGACGGTGCATGATTCAAAGTAGAATGACGCGAAACTCGGCTCTCTCTTCAACTTAAAGACCTTCGGGAATTTCAAGAATGTATTCGAAAATGTATGCATTTATTTATTTGGCTCGTTCTCCTTTCTAATAAGGGATTGAATACTCTAGCGAATAGATTTTTTGCAGTTGTTATTTTATGTGACATATTTTAGAGTAAACTTATAAATTTGAGGACAAAAACATTCTTGAGGTCTTATTTATTGTGATAGAGCTTAAATAATAAAATGGTAGATTCCTTTTATTTATATATAAATAACGATGCATATAAATGTTTATTAGATATAAATGAGACGAATGATTTTATCAATGATAAACTTCGATCAATAAACTCCCCAAATCTACGAGTTCTGTTTGGGTTTGATAGATTTTGAAACAAACTAAATAATCAAATTGAAAAGATCTATTTTGCATTA
The DNA here is from genome assembly GCA_013235015.1 of Araneus ventricosus. Taxonomy (NCBI): domain Eukaryota; kingdom Metazoa; phylum Arthropoda; class Arachnida; order Araneae; family Araneidae; genus Araneus; species Araneus ventricosus. Next base: position 807,915 of record BGPR01000074.1, read on the forward strand.
CTTCAATTTCGCGTAGTTACAATGTTCAAATTCTTTTGCTTATTTCGAATCTCAGCGTTTACTCCGAATGCTTTGAACGCTGTTGCAGCTGCTTAGAACTTAATTTTGTTAATCAAAGATATCTGCTTTAATACGTTAACAAATACGGCATATTACCTTCGAGAAACATCAATAATTTTGAAGGTATTACTGTTTAATTAAATATTAATTAATTATTAATTATAAAATTAATAATATATAAATATAATCAACCCCCAAAAGTTGACTGAATGGGATTTTGGACTGGATATGAGCTGTTTCTGACAGAGGCTGGAATACGCTATATCAAGGTGGAAGTTCTGTTAGTGTCAAGAAGCCTTATTTCTGGTAGAATTATTGATTCAAATCCGACTCCATTCAGATTTTTGTGAATGTGTGGAAATTCCCCTACTGTAACTTCAAAAATAAGACTGGACATTTAGATTGGACGTGAATTAATTCGGGCAGTTGCTAGAATGCCATATATCCTGGTGGAAGATTCATTGATTCCACCGAGATCGTATTCACTTAAATGGAACGACTGATGGTCAAATTTCTTATTCTGGTGTTTTGTAAAAGACAAACGCATCGGTTGAGGTATCGTACAATGCACAGATTAATGTACAGATTTAAAGGGTCCCTTCCAAATAACTTTCGTCAGTCTCAACACCAGATGATGCTCCAACAAATTAAATCAAAGTCCGAAGAGCTACTCATGTGATATTCAGACAATATAACTTGTTTATTTATTTATTTGGACTTCAAGGCACAACAACAAGATCTGGCCCTGCTATGCCAGAAAAAAATAACTTAATGACCTCACCAATGGGACTAAATCATAGAAAATCGCAATGCGAATGTTCGGGATTTTTAAGACTTATCACATTTGAACTCATCAAATTAAAATAAACTGAATTTTTGCATCAAGCAAGTGGAAAGATTGAGAAGCTGAAAACTGTGGAGGCGCACATGAGGACTGTAATGGAGTAAAGCAACTTTCAGAATATCATAAGTTCGACTGCAAGAGAATTTTCAATCTACATTTTAATTTGTCTTTTATTTGTTATAGCAAGAAATTCTCTCGAGGTAAGGCTCAATGATCGAATAGATAAACGCTTTTAAATTTAGTTTAGAAAGGTATTATAACCCACAATTTGTGGAAAGAATAACTCCGAAACTGTTTATTTAGGCGTCAAGGGCATCATAGTTGAGGAGACTATTAGTTAGATATTATTCCTAATCATTATCTCTAAGGACCCATAGTTTTAAAATATTTTAAGTGGTTTTGTAACGTTTTTCAGTGATAAGTTCCCAGAAGGTTCGAAAAGCCCTAAGCTTAAAAGCAGCAAATACTCCATCAAAGTTTAAGCTTATGCACGTAATGATTAAAACAAATTTGTTGAACTTAACTTTCCTAGATTGATAATCAGATAGTTTTTATCTTTAATATGCTTAGTAACAACAGAGTTCTGCGTAACTATTTTTTAAGGGGACATACGACTCTTAAACTTCGAAAAAAACGGTGGAAAACTGTCAAATTCGATACACTATATCTCTGAAAGAATCCAATTCACAAACTCACTGTTTTTATCTAGAAAAATACCTGTTCTTTCTCTTATAGTACACACATTTTAAAGCCTTCACTTTCGTATGTATTTATTTGAGATAGTAATAAATATGGGTATAATTTTTGGAGAAAAAAATGAGAAACTCACCTGGAGCGCATGATTACGAATAAAATAATTTTTCTAAACACAATATTTTAGGTATCTAAGTAATCCAAGCACTCTGTTTAAGAAAAAGAACCACAATTTATTAACATTGAAATTTCATTTCTATTTTATATACCAATTTAAAATAAAAATGTTAAAAATAGTCAAAATTTCAACTTTAATAACACCCCAAAAACCTTCTTCGGAGAAATATGCACAAAAATGTGGTTCAATTTGTAGAACATCGCAAAATACATGTTCGGTAAAAATGTTATTTAAAAATATTCAATAGTTCTTGAGATATCGTGCGCGCAGTATAAAAAATAACACATTTTGAGATATAGCGCATTAAAAATATAGCAATATTCAATGTTTACATTGAAGAACTGATACGTTTTCCTTCATAACTTTCATAATTATGGGAATTTTTTAACGCGGATTGTTTTCAATTGTTTCAGACAGGGAAATATTATATTTTTTTCATAAAATCGAAAATTTTCGAGGTATGTCCCCTTAAACCATCAAAACGAAGAACTTCATCAATTTCATATCTTTGAGTGAAAGAACAGATTCATTATTCTATATTTTTTAGCAAACTTACTCTGAAGTACTCAAGCAATAACTATTTTCTTTTCAAACACCATTTCTGTCTTCGAAGATTGACAAATAAACATAGTTAATCACTAATATGGTGCTTAATTCATGCCTATACTAATTAAACACACTTTAGGAATTTTAAAAAGCAAGTTTTAAAACTATTAACTTGTATATTCATCCAATATCGGTCTCCTTGAATCATTAAACTATTATGTTTACATCCATATTTCCTGTTGACTAAATTTCGTCCAAAATGTGACAGAAATTTACATTTTTGATGCAATAACAGCATGCAAAATTTATCCTTCTAGTTCGCTATGTTTTTAGTTGTCATATTCAAAAATAGATGCACAAATCTATAGATGAATAGTAATAATTCTTTTATTTTTGGTTTCAAAGAGGTCTAAAGCGTTGAGATTGATCAAAATCTCGATGTCAATTTTTGGATATTAAATTACTTTCTATACTTCGTCTGCGAGAAAGTAAAGAGTATTCACAGAAAATTCCCAGAGAAGACATTTTTCTAAGTAAGAAAGTAAAGAAAAAGCAATAATAAGTTCTTTTTTACTTTCAATTAAGATTATATTAAAAATTATAAAGTGTAATACTGAAATGTTATCCTGGAATGAAAAAATGTCACCGCACTTAACATTAACTCATGCTTCCAATTTTTATATGAGGAGTTGTTAAATAATGCAGCATACTTGCTTGTTAAAAATCTTTTTCCACTACCACTATATTAAATAAAAAAAAGTTCCTACTGCAGTGTTTCATTCACTGAATATTTTTTACGAGCCACCGTTAAAAGAATTTTCTGTTTTAAACATTTTTGGATGGAAAATGTCCTGAAGCTCGAATTTCAAAACTTTTAAAAGGAGAACCGTCCGCGAGAACAGGACGAAGTAGGTTGCAGCAGTATATGACAGTATATAAGAAGGTTTCAAGAAAATGTTAGGAAAGATGATGGGACAGGACAGAGAAAAGAGAAAAAAAAAATGGTATGCATTAAAAATGAAGTTCCAGCATATGTCTTTCTTCACACGGAAGAACAAAATAGTTATTCTTTGTGAAGGAGTATGCAATGTCTTTCGGAGATTTAGTTTAACTAAAAGAAATAGTTCTATGTTTTTGATAGTCATTGATACTTTTTGAAGCTGTAGCAAAAGCTTTTAGTTCAAGAGTCATGCGTTCGCTTATGAACTATTACTTGCTCCCAACTAACGATAAATAAACAATACTAATAAGTTAAAACTTGTTTTGTGTTATTCATAATGTTCAATAAAAATTCATAAATTTCAGAATAATCTTTCTGACATACAAAAGAAGTAGCAGGATTCTAACTGCTCTTGAAACTGATATATAAACTGACTGAGATAATTATTAAAATATGTCATATAACTCTTTCTAGTATTTTCGTTTCGATTTGGTTGAGTTGATTATTTGTTTGATTATCAGACTGCCTTGAAGTTTCATTAAAACTATTGGTAAGGGATCTCCTAATTTTGAGGTTGAAAGGTTTTATTTCATTTATTGTACTTTTTCATCCAACTACGACGGGAGCGACATCTGACCAAAACATCACTTTTCGTCCATCCATGCCACACCAATGCGAGGATGTTTGACTGACGATTACAGATTTAATCAACTGAAAGCGCATATGCATGATGGAGTTTGAGAATTCGCAGTTTCCTCAAACATGTGTATAATGTAAGCGCCAAGTAGCCTTTGTAAGAGTCACAAGAGTTTTCGTACAGCTGATGGCATACAATGATCTTTGCATGGTCAGATAATTACGATAATGGACTTCAACGGACGCTGTTGACTTTTAAAATCCTGAATGTTGACGATTATTTTATGATGCTCTGTAAATATAATCTAAATTCTATATTGTGGAACGGAACTCTGCGGTTAAGTAGCAATAATTTGAACGGTTTAACTGACGAAACTTCCAAGTTAGCTAGTGTTTTAAAACATGAAGCCAAAAAGACGGTTTAATTCTTCTTTAATTTATCTCTACTAATAATAAAGCAGAATATGTGTGTCTGTGTATGTTTGTGTGTGTGTTGGCGCTCTTCAGAACAGACTGTTGAACCTAGAGCTACGAAATGTGGCACAAACATAGTTTGGAGGGTGGGAATGTGCACCTCGAAAACCTTTTTTCGAAATTTGGATAAGAATTTTAATTCATTAAAAATTAAGCAAAAGTTTGGAGTTTTTCTTTAATAACTTCCGAAAATATAACAGTGCCAAAATCATATTTACACAATCTAAAAGCGCAAAAAAAATTCCTTTTCAATGACATTAATTAAGTTCAAGTAACATTTTTTCTCTAATTTCAATAAATTTAAATATATATTTTTTGGCATAATTTTCAACAATGCTTTTCACTGTTGTAATGAAATTCAAACCGTTTTGATTGTTTAAACAAATATTTATTTGCGTGTCTCACTTCCATTGATGAAAAATAGAGTTTTTACTATCTTTTTTATATCAACAATTTTACTTTAAAATCTCTAAACATAAGATAGTTAGTACATTAGGGAATACATCCAGTAGGCTGAAAGGTGTTTCAATACTTTTTACCAGAATATTTGAATACAGTTAATATGCTGCTGGACGTAAAATGTGGCGAGCCATTTTAATATTGAAATCAAATGCGAATTTTGCATGAGGAATAAGAAAGTGAAGTTGAGGCCGAAGAGGTGTAAATAAATGTAACATGACACAGACAGCGACTTGACTCCATTAGGGACGTCTACATTGACAATGAACAAAAGAGTTGCAAGGCCATAAAAGAGCAAGCGTTAAACGCCTATTATAATTTAAAATGACTTTATTAAGGGAATCATGAATATCAAATTATGCATAAGAGATTCAATTGAAACTATATTCCCGCTGAACATGCTGGTCGCCGAAGGCGTCAAGTAAAATATATTGATCACAATAATGTAAGACTTTACACAGCAGAAAACTGATAAGTTTAGGTTCAAATTTTTATGGTTTATATTCTGTAGAAATATACGAAGGAAAGGTTACGGAATTTCTTTGTGAGAGATTTCTGTAAATACTCGGGATTGTGCAGTTGCAAGAAAATTATTCCCCAAATCCACCAGTGTCGTCAGTTGCCTGATGAAGAAACATATTAAAAACTGTTATTTTTAAATTATGTAATGAACTACGGTTGGAAATGTGAATCCCTACTAAAATCGGAGGTGTTTCAACCCTATTTTAACATTTATGAAAACAACAGTGAAGTAAAAACGAGAAATTATTTCAAATAATGCTATAAGAATGTCATACTCATAAATACATGCATATATGCATATGCCCTCACGTTACATTAACATCTTAATCGTAAAGCAGTAGTTTGAATCGTGCTCATAACGAATTGTACAATCATAACTTTGGAATTTTAAGAACTCTTCACAAAGGTCGCTCATATCTTCCAATTTTTATAAAACCAAGATATATGTTGTCACTATGCATTTTATAAATAAAAATAAGCAAAAGTTATACAGAAATTCATGTTTTAAGTATCTTTGAAAAATTTCACTTTTCATGTTTATCCATCATATACACAGGGTTTCCACTAAGGTCCTTCTACCCCACATTAACTTCAGAACGGCGTCAACTATTGCCGCAAATTTGGTGTATACGTTGAGTAAAATGACCACGTGCTACACAGTGAGATCGGTTACAGCGCCACCTGGAGACACATAACCGAGTTAACAGTCCTATCTCGAAAACGGTACAAGATATGGGGAAAAAGTTAGTTACAAAACTGTAGAGCGTCTTCGATTTAGTACGAAAAGACACCTTTAGCGCAATAATGGTAAGAAGAAAACGTGTGAAACGCGCATTTGTTTGGGAGCGATTTTCCAAACATGTGATGTAACAACTCGCGACAACAAGAGAAAAGATCATCTTTTGAATAATAAACGTCGTCCCGGTGACGTAGTCGTTAGCGCAGGCATTTTGAACACCAAAAATAAAAGTATCTGCTGATATCTAATTGTTCTGCTTTCTTTCTAAATCTTTTCTGGCATAAGAGTGTTGGAAATCGCGACCATACAGATGCGCGTTTTACACGTTTTCTTCTTAGCATTATTGCCCTCAATGTGTCTTTTCGTACTAAATCAAAGACGCTCTACAATTTTGTAATTGGCTTATTTACCGTATCTTCTATCATTTTCGAGATAGGAACGCTAACTCCGTTGTTTGCCGCGAGGTGGCGCTTTAACCAATCTCACCGTGTAACGCATGGTCACTTTACTATACCTAGACACCAAGTTTGTGACAATAGATGTCGCCGTTCTCAACTTAATGTGGGGTAAAAGAACTTTAGTTGACACCATGCATTTTCTAGAAAATAATCAAAATATAATCAATGTGTGAAAAAGCAGAAATATTGCGGAATATTTCACATGATTAATTAATCTTTATCTAAACATGCTTAAAGCCTACCTATGGTATTAGCTAAGTCACAGAAAAGAACCATTCGCCGACTCAAATATGTCCCGCAGATTAAATATTACTGAATTCTGATGCAGAATATCTGTTCCGAAAATGAAAATACACCATAATAAATGTTTAAAAAAGTATTTTCGGTCATTTTCCTGTTGAAAACTGAGCGATTTTTTAAGTAACGAGTTATATCAACAACTTAGGGTTACCAAGGACACTTGTATTTTCCTCATGGTTTAAAAATAATGAAAATAGCTGTAATTCACAAAATCATTATACAGAAATAAATTAACGGAATATTGAAGAAATTTTAATGAATAAAAATCAATATATTAAGAAGAAATCAGACCACTATATCAACAACTGCAAAACTTTCAACTTGGACGTTATTCCTTAATGAGATATTGATTTAAATCTTGTTTCACTAATTATGATCATTATTTTTTATCCATTTACAAAATTTTTGACACTTCATCTAAGTAATGAAAATACTTGATAATTTTATTACTTATGCAAAATGCTTACTTTTGACACAGGTCTTAACGGAATTAATTCATTCAAACGATGAAATCGATGAAATTATTTTACCATTCACGAGTTGATGCTTGCACAGTTTATGCCGCGTACGTCTGTATTAAATTTTACACTTTAGAAACATCGCCATTCATAAAAGAAACGAATGCGAGTAAAAGACGAGTTGTCCTTTCCCTTGCATCGAGCACCACTTACGCCACTGATGCCCATATTCTGAGTTTTATGAATCCACGAAAGAGGAAAGAAATCATATTCACCATCGCTTTCAGCCATCACTTTAAAAAGCCATACAAATCAGATTCCGGGAAGACTTGCTAAGCATCTTTCGTTTCTTGAAACGAATGGGAAGAGGAAGAAGAAGAAAAAAATAAGAATAAGAATAAGAAAACGAAATCGGAAAAGCGGGCGTAATTAATGGAGTTGGATTACAAATTGGAGACGATTTTTCAATACACCTGCCGAGTTATTGAAGACGGCGCTATGTCCTCCAGGAAAAGCGGTGCTGAGGTTAATAAATGTTATTTTATTTTCCTAAATACTTTTTACCCTTTTTACGTTGCTCATAACTTATCGAATACCGATACGACTACATTGTACGATAAATTAAGTTTTTATAAATAGTTAAACAGCGTTTTGTACTTCATTTTCCCCATAAAACAGAATGACAGCAGATGGTTTCAATAGACACATTTTATCTTGTTTTTTTTTGCAATTTTTCAAGTAAACTGTATGGATTGTTTCACACCCCGTCGCTTACCAAAATCAATAACGTTTCTCTTTGTTTGCTTCTTAATAGCACGTTCGGAGCTGAGTTATTCGCTATCTATTTTTAACCGTTAATACTCAGAGTTATTAAATTACAAATTTTCAAAAGAAATCTTACCGGATGTGCTTTGTAATGACGATGACGAATTCAACTTCAAATTAGACGGTATTTCCCACTGTTTAAGTTAAGGTAAAAATATTTACTTTCTGTGGATATTAAATACCCAGCAGATTTTCACCAACCTCTGATTTCGTAGTATTAACATGCTTTAAGTAATACACCTCTTAAAAATGTTTTTATTGTAATTATTTCTTCAGTTGTTTGCCTTAAATGGTTAAATTTAATTTAACTTATGAACATTTTTAGTTTTTCATCAATCCCAGTCCGATTATGTTTATTTTTCAAACAGTGTTCAAAAGTCATGATTATCAATAAAGCATGATTATCAACAATAACCAGAACAGGAATACACAAAATTTACGATATAATATCGACTGTAAAATGACTCTGATATTGGGGATGGGCCATTTTCTCAATCATTGAGCTACCGCAGCAGAACGCTATACTAGAAACAATACATTGATGGATTTTTGCTACAATCTGTACCACTCATACTTCAACGCGGCTCTTAAATTAAGGATGGTTCTTGGGCAACGACGGCGAACTGTCACTGCCATTCTAAAATACTTCCAGACATGTTCAATAGGACATAGACTACTTCAACGCGGCTCTTAAATTATGGATGGTTCTTGGGCAACGATGGCGAACTGTCACTGCCATTCCAAAATACTTTCAGATATGCTCAATAGGACATAGATCTGGAGGCCTCTTTGTCCTATCCAATATATCATGTTCAAGAAAATTTGCAACCGGGCCATTGTGGTTTGTAAAAATAACTGAGACCTGCTAACCTGAAAATTTAACATAAGGACTTCAGATCTCATACTGTTCCGATCAGCAGTCTGTGAATCTTTGTCAGACACATGGTCAAATTCCCTGAATAGGAAAGATCGTCAAAAATCAATGTTCATGCTCATGTTGTGAAAAGAACGCACCCCTTTTAACATCAAGAATCATACTGCCCCACATCTTAGATCCGTCTGTGTATACCTCATAATTACAATTTTCTGTATTTTCATTGAGTATAAAAAAATGTATTGTTTAGCTAGGATATTCACTACCGTCTTGATGTGTGGCATTTCTTCCGTAAATGCCATACATGAAATTTTTCATGAAGGACCTGGGCTGTTATATGGAGGGAAGGAATCCCAGTCAAAACGTTCGGCGGGGATCCATAACATTTTCTCTTTTCGTCCATGTTTCGCGACGTCGGAATTTTGGAAATCATGAACAAAAAGAAAATGACGGAACGCTGTCTTCTTCAAGCAGCAGTTGATGTTAAAGGTGTAGGACTACTTTACTAGCGTGACTCTTTTGTTACTCGAAGCTTCTCGGATTCTCTTTGTTACTCGCGATACTCTTTTGTTTCTCGAAGTTACTCTCAATTCCCTTTTGTTTCTCTGAAATACTAATGTATGGAAAATTGTCGAAAGCAAATGAAACTAAGGTTACAATATAAATTGTTTTATTTCTTAATAAAATATATTACAATGTCAATTCTTTTGTTTTGAATTCTTCAATTGTGCGTGGATATGCTATAATTCTGTGTAGGTTCGGTCGATGATATGAAAAGTAACATACATAATTTAATAATTCGGAACTATGGTTTCTTGAAAAAGTTGAATCAGTATATGAATTCCCCAGAGTACTAGGATAATTTGTTGGTACCATGTTCAAATCAAAATGCTCCTTCATGAAACCGAACGCTTTCTCATTCCTTCTGACATACACATTAAAGTCACCTACAAAAATAATTGGAAAATCTTTATCTATATGAAACTTTTCATTGATCAGCAAACTTGTCTCTGAATATTTTATAAGTGCGCTGAATAAGAACATTTTCAAATGGGATGCATCTACTCCCGGATGAATGTGAACAGAAGATAGTTTACAACGCGCCTGACCATTAATCGTAATATCGGTCATAAAAATATCTCCAGCGCCGATGTCTTCTAATCGAAGTTTATTATGAACATTAAAATGTATAAGCGTACAATCTGCTACACTATTTAGATTTATATAAATCTCCACACCGCTATCTTTTCTCTCTTGTGATTTCTCTCAAACCCAAACCTGAACTCATCGTGAACGAACCTGTTGATTTTGAAGCACCTCCGTTTAATTGCAAATTAGCTGCCGCTGCGTCTGTTTTGTTGGCCATTTTCTTTTGTTTCGTATTCTTATAATATCGTTCACATCTCTCTTTTGCAAGTAAAGCCGAACATTCCTTATTTTGCTGCTTCTTTCGTTCCTTCCCCTGCTCATTCTTTTGTTCCTTCTCCTGCTCTTTCTTTTGATGCTTCTCCTGCTTCAACAATTCTCTTCTTAACTTTGCTATATCTCTTTTGGCATCTCGTTGGCGTTTCCTTCTTTGTAAATTTACATTTGGAGCCATTATTGTAGTAAATTTGTCGAAACAAAATTTTTAACTCAATCACGAAATCTCGCTCGCTGAAACGTGGCAAGCGAGAGCGTCAGCCAATTGTGCGCGCGCACCTCATGCGTGTGACGTTACCAATTCATGAGTATTTTTGCCCAAATTTGTGAATCAGTAGTCTCTGCACTACAATTCAGATATTCATTTTTTTGCAACTTCTGTTGTTACTCTTTATCTCTAAAATAAGACATTAGTTGTGTTTTTAAAATATGTAGTTACCGAGATATAGAGGATCTCCCATATAACGTTTTTTGTGGCGTTTCGGTGTGTGAATCAAATTCCTTCCTGAGACCCCAGTGGGAGGAACGTAGTCCTAAGTTTTTTTTAAAAAAAATAGCGTTTTAAACGCACTATTTGTCCATAAGGTGTCTTTTTGTACTAACTTCGATATTGCTCTACAACTTTTCACACACACACACAATTGATTCCCCCTCTCCCAATATCGTACCATTTTGAGATTGGAAAGCTAATTCCTCAGTCTGCGGCCAGGTGGTGCTGTAAGCGGTTTCATAGCGAATAGCCACTTTACCATGCCTTGACACCGCTATGACTATAGATGCAGTCTTTCTGAAATAAGGTGGGCAGTCTGTGTTTCGAATTCTCTACTTAATTTATATAGTTTTATCTCCGCTTTCCCTCCGATACGTTTTTAAATACAAGTAAAAAGCTAAATAAATTTGTTTTTGCATATAAAGCTATGTAGCTTTATATGCAAGAATATCCAAACTTTCTTATGTATTGTGCTCACAATCTATTTATTTCTGATAAAAATAATTAAAAGATTCTAGCAGTGTCAGTTTCTCCTCTTTCGGATCTATATAAATTTTACTACAAATGTAGCTCTTGTTCTATTTTTTTTTAGATGTTGTATATTTAAATAAAAAGAAATTTTAATTACATAATTTACATAAGTTATGGCAAAGAATTTTGTGTCGATTTTAATGTGAGGAAAATCAATAATATACTGATTAAGAAATTCATACGAAAACGTCATAAAATAGATAAATCTCTTCAATGTTTATCGATTATTTTATATAAGCAACACGTTGAATATAATCAATACATAACGGGATAAAGTCCAAGTGTTTACTCAGTGAAATAAATAACGAATGAAAAATAAATAATAAATAAAGGCTAATCAGCAGCACTTTCAATCTCAATACATTTTCACATTATAGAAGCGAAATAAAGATATTCCATTAAATTCTGCTAAACTGGTTTTTCGAAAAGAAATAAATTCAATGGTATTTTGCCAGAGCTTGTATTTATTTCATTTATATTTCCCGAAATTCACCTTGTTATAAATACTCTCGCTTTGAAAGCCATAATCAAACTCCATTTATATAAAACTCAGATGTGAAAACCTAAAGCAAAATTTGTTTACTTAAAGCAAATGTTTATAAAAGGGAATTAAATCTTTGCCGCAGATAATTGCATACTCTTCGTTGGGCCTTTTGGAATATAAATTTCACTCGCTCGAATAAAGCCGCCAGCTCATGTGATTCAGCCACGTTAAGCCGCTTATCTTTACAAAATGACGAAGTCACGTGATACTGTGATGACGTCAGGATATTCTCGAAGTCTCTTGTGGGCTCATTGTACGGAATGAAACCGCTGCGCTGTTGCCAAACGGTTCGTGAAATATTCACACAATAATTTAGTGTCTTTGAATCATCAGTTACTGAAAATGTGTCAACAAGTTCGGACACTCTAGAGTGGAATTGCTATGCGAAGTGACACAACTGGGGCGATTAGGAGCATAATTGGTGGACTAAATTTCATTTATAATTTTGTGGAAAGCCAATGAATTACTTTTGATTCTTTTTGAGAATAGGAATGAAAAAGCTTATACATATAAAAGCTTTGACGTATAAAAATGTAAAATCATATTTTCATATAAATTCGTAAAGATTACATTTATTTCCTTTTAGAGTGCATGTCAGAATACTTTTGCTAATTTTCTTTGTTTCCAAGGGAGAAAACGCAAAGAAGATTTGATGTAAACATAAAAAGATATTTTGCTTTCGAAATGCTTATTCCAAGTGAAAGTTAAGGATGCTATGATGCTATCTTAATTTATTACTTGAGAAAGACAAATGAAAAAATTGGCAACTGGCGTTTAAAATATTGTTTGCCGTTTTATTCCCATCAATCGTGTAACTTCTCATTCCGAATGAAGATCATTTTAAACTATTTTTTTTTCATTTGACCCAGTGAAGTGAATTCCTGTTTCAACTCGACTGATCGTCGACTTATTTCGTCTGTTTGTCTGTAAATTTGCTCGTTACACAATCACGACAAAACGCGCTGTTCGATTTTCTTCGAGTTTCGCATGAATGCTCCTCGGAGGCATTAAAAACTGCGTTCGTGTAAAGATTTTTTATTTTTGTTTCCTTTTCAAGACGACGGTCGCTTTAGTTATTCAGTTTCGTGTTATGATGAGTTTTTTTCAATGATTCTATACAAAACAGTCCATGCTATAAAAATTTGATGACAACCTCCTTTCCCGAGAGTAGAATTTTCCACAATGTCGTTGCGTTTCATTTTTTGGCGTAATCCTAATGTTCTAGCGGCAAAGGTTAGAAATAATGTAAGAAAAATGTAATGATGAAGTACTGTTACAGAGAATGTGAGTTAGGATGTCTCCCCTTCCCCCTAATCCCCTTATGGTTGCGCAACGACAATATTGTCCAAACCTTTGAAGACTACAACAGGGAGCAGATCTGAAGTTGTTGTTTTTTCTGCGGACGCGAGGTCTACTGTTTACATAACTATTAGTTTACCTGATATAAATTTATATTTAATTGTCGACAGAACCAAATAGAAAAATTAAATATTTTCGATTCTTAAACACTGTTTCAAAATAAATACGCTCGATAGTATGATAAAAAATGACGTAACTAGACAGAACAAACTATTGTATTATGTAGCATCGAAAATATTTCCTTATAAATTAAGTGCTTTATTAAGAATATTCTTTCACCAGCCATACTGAATACTGACCTAAATATATCTGAATTAAAATGACGATTTATTATTATATACTTTTATTTACTTTTCGTATCATGAACAATAAGATCATGTAATATAATATCAGTTAATAATGTCACAAGTAAGCTAATTTTTGCAATGTGGTAAGTAAAAAGGAAAACGGTTACGATTTTTTTCAAATCAACCATTAAAATTCTGTTGAGGAAAGAACATTTTCGTAATTTTTTTTTTCATAATAAAAAATAAAGTTTCCATATTGAGATGTGAGAATAAAGTAATTTTATAATAATTTGCACAGGAGTTGTGACACATCAGTTTGGAAATGAGATTTTAATAATGCATTTTGTTGAAAGTTATCATACTGAAATATTAATTTATTTAAATCTTTTCTGATAAAATAAAAAATAAGTAAACTTCTGTAACACTGACGGATTATCTAACTAAGTGATCGAAGATAAGGTTGTTGAAATACATCGCTTACATTTTATCTTTCATTTTTTTCTTTGAGAATTTGAAAAACAGGACAAAACGAACACAAGAAAAATCATCACTTGTAGGCTTGGTGTTGTCACCTATTGATAATAATACAGAATGATAAAATGAGACTGCACGCATACTCGCTTTCCAAATAATAGCCATTTTATTTCAAATAGAATTTATTCATTACTGTGTTTGGAAGATAAAAGAAAATAAGAAATCATTTTTCATATCCCACTAAACAAGCGCAGCATTTTTCAACAATCCAATAGGATTTTTTTAGAATGTATTTTAATCTTACTCCGTTGTATAGATTAGTTAAACGAACGCTCTTTAGCGACTCGTATAAAAAAAATGGGTTTCCACACGCCTTTAAAAATAATGACCGCAGTCATAAAAAAATAATTCCACAAAACATTTGTTATATAGCGGTCGATTAATTTCATCCCAGTTTTTCTACTTCCTCCACAATATGGTGCTATCTTGTACTTTAATTTAACTTCTTTTACCATTTTTGTGGAAATGCCCTTTGCAGTTTCTAGAGACCAAAATTGATAGCTTATGTTCTCTCGTATCTTCCAGGATGTCCTTCGCCATTTTCCTACATTTTGCTCACAATAAATTTTCTCGCTGCAAACAACATAAGAGATAAGCCAGTCGCTACTTGCTTTAGTTTCTGTTTGTTTGTAGGTAAAAGATTAAAACATTATCCTTTAGAAATGAGGATAAATAACTCATGAGCAATTGAATGAGAGAGATAAAACTGCTTTAAAAAGTTGTCAAAGTGCGATACTGTAAACTTAAATGCATGCTTCATGGAATTTATACTAAGTATTACTTACAAAATATTTGAGAAACTAGGATATTTAAAAAGTTCAGTTTAAATATTAAACTTCCTTTCGATTGAAAAGAAGGAAATGTTTTTTTTTCTGTCATCTCTAAATTTAATGTCTTAAATGATTTATGCATGTTAATATGTTTTAATTATTTTTATTTCGTTTAAATATCCTCCTGTTTCTGAAGAGTCTTGTAAAAATTTGTTGAAGGGTAATTGAAAATCTGCACGGTTCAAATATGCTTATTATTTACAGTGATTTTAGTGAAATAGCTTTTATTTATATTTCTAAAAGATAAGAGAATCTTGAGAAGGCGATTCTGATTCTGAATCCTGAGTAATTTTTACGAATCTGTATTACTATTTCCCTGACATGCTAGTCTTATGGCAAGAAAGAGGGATTCACAGAGATTCTGAGTTGTTGTCAAGCCAAAGGTCTCCAACCTTGGCGACAATTTGTCGACTTTGGCGGCAAAATGATTATTACACAAAATACAAGAATTATTGGTCCATCTCTCCTAGGAACAAAGATCTGGAGATTTTTCTAGATAATTCCATGTGACCTCACGTCTTTCTGGAAAGCTATATAAACCTGAGGTGCCCAAACAAGTTAATCTTTCTGTTCACTTTTATTCGCAGTGCGAGCAGGTAAGCTGATAGACGCCAAAAGTTATTGATAATGTAGATAATTTCAAATTAAATTGTGTTGTTAAGTTGTAAGTTGTTGAATTACGTTGTGTTGCAAATTTCAACAAGTAATATTTTTTTCTGCACATCTTGTTTTCTTATTTTTCGTGGAATAAAACGACGTTCTCCATTATCCGGCACTATATTCACTGAATAGCCACCGGACGACTTTCGTAACAGTTTCCATTCTGAAAAAGATTTACATTAATAAAATATAAGCTTAGCTGATGAACAAGATTCAATTTTAAACCCCAGAGAACACAGACATTGCTAATCATGGTGCAAATTGTAATATTTGCAAGTTTTCATCGTATTTATGTCTGAGTTTAACAAACTTAAATAATGTTCGCTTTTTCACCATAATAGATTTAAATTAAATTACATATAAATTTATTTAAATTCTCAATTATTTTTATGAAAAATTCTGATTACTGACATTTTACTAATTCATTTAAAACAATTTCAGTAATTTTCCATTGAAAGCAAAATTATTTCAATAATGTAAGATTTACTGGATTTTATTACGATTAATGCCGAATTTAATATATTTCGTGAATGAATTTTCTTTTCGCGCATTTTAAATGTTAAAATTTCCATTATGGGTAAATTAAGTAATGACAAGCATTACTAATATAATAGCCCAGATCCTCCGGTAACGCTCTGACGTCACCAACAATAAAACTCGAGCCATAGAACTGCGAGACGTTAAACAGCATTATTTCATTGTTAGAGAACCTAAATTTCAGTAATTTTAAATTTAAAAGAGTAATTGTCGTTCTAATTTCAAATTTAATAGCTCTAAAATGGTGAAATTAAATTTTCTATCGATTGATATAAAATTTATCTCGCTATGATCAATAGTTCCCGAGAAATTTTAAATTATATTAATTCTATATTTCAAATTAATTTCCGTTTTTTAATGGAAAGTAGTAAATTACGTCAGTGGTATACCATGCGCGTGGTATAGTTCGGACGCCAAATTGTATCTGAATGCAATCGTGGCGATGTTGTTTTCTTGCCAAGAATAAATTAGCCACCAGTGACGTGAATCTACTATTCGTTCTCAACCGCCGCCAGTTCCCGTTAATTCCAGCTTACACGATAACTATCAACAAATAGCAGGGGAAAACATTCGATCATGTTGGAATTTACCTCGATGAGTCTGTCTTTTCACATTGACAGCTCTATGTTGCACTTTCAAGGTCTAGGATTCCCAATCACGTTAAAATTTACACAAAGACGAAGTACAAGCAAAATTATTAAACAACGAAAATTACTTTGTTGTGTTATATTGGTGGGTTCGTTGAATTATGAACTTCATTTGATAGACACATATTTAATGGACGTTCACTACACTTCCACGGCACAGCACATTTAGATAATTACACAGACCATTCTTATATCTTTAAATACATGCATGCATAACATTCTACCAGTCTGGACACGCTGAACAACCAACTATCGGCGAGTCTCGCAAAGTCTCGAACACCATTCGGGTTCGGTTACAGTTAACTTGTGTAGCACAAGTCTTAGACACCACATACTTCACACGGAATGTTGTTTACCAAGAGTTTTTTTTTTGAATATTTAATAATATGTATGAAATATTTAAATAATATGTAAATTTAAAAAAATATTTCCTGTCATAAAACATATGTTTATTTTATTTGTTTTCAATCAATATTAAACATTTCTCTCGCATATATATCTATTTAAACACGTCGAATTTGAAGGGAAATCTCTCGAATGAAGAAGCAATTTGCGCCCTTCAAACCATGAAGGGTGATTTTCTAGTTTAATATATTTCGTGAATGAATTTTCTTTTCGTACATTTTAAATGTTGAAATTTAAATTATGGGTAAATTGACAAGCATTTATTAAGAAAGCTTGATTGAAAACTAATATACACTATTTAAATTTATAATTATTTATTTTTACTTGTAAAAAAAGATATTCCTTCGCAATTCCTTAAGGATTTACCTTAGTTTTTTAAATTTTTATTTATTTATTTTTTTTGCTAACTTACTCTCCGGCAACTTCCATTTACTTCATGTTTTTCTCTCCTCAGCGTTAAGAGAAGAAAGAAAACATTCTTGTTGAAAAGTTTAGATACATAAAATAACACTCGCAACAAAAAACAGGAATTACCAAGATGTGTATACACTCATCTTTGTAAGACATAATGAATTTTCCTTACCTTAGAAAGCAAATTTTTTTTGTCTTTGTGTTAAAGAACTGTGATCATATTCTTATTTTTTGCCTAGATATTATCCTTTCTTTATAACTTAAAAAGCGGCTTTTCTATAAGGATAGTGAAAAAAGTAAAGAGCATATTCTTCGGTAGGAACAGAAATGAATAAAAAACATCGTTAATTTTAATGGGAGCTTTTAAGAGCTTTATCATAAAATAAATGTGCCACGATGAAAAGTAAGCTATTTTTTGTTACCAAAAACTGGTAAAAAATGATGAGGAAAATAATTAACAAGCATATATGTCGATAAAATATAAATTTAAACATAGCAATGAAAGCAGTAGAAATAACTAAAATTGTTTAATAAAAATTATTTAATAAATATTACTAAATGAGTCAAGAAATATTAATAAAATTAATCAATTGAAATAAAATTACGTTAAATTCTCAATAACTTAAATTATAGTCTGTAGCAATTAAATAATTTTATATAATAAAAATTCTTAAAAATAAAATATTACATTTTTAATTTGACGAAATATTTTTTAAAGACTTAATCACTTACTTGACGCTTTTAATAAGTAACACAGGCATCTGAAGATTTTCTTTATTACAAATTAAATTTTTTCGAATGAAATTCAGGGTTTAAATGTCTGCCTGTTTTTAATTGTCATGAATTTGCTAAAATTAAACCTTTCGTTTATTTTTTTAACTCAAAATTTATGTTACAATGTTTAGAATCTTACTGTTTCATAATAATATGTAAAACAATTTACTGAAGTCAAAGAAGCCAATGTGTCTACTTTAATAAAATATATTAAAATAATTACATTATATTTTTAAAATTCCCTTCTGTGCTTTAATTAGAACCTAACCAGTGCAAGGTATTTATTTAATGTTATTTTTCCTTCGTAGCAACTAACTAATTTGCATTTAATACGTTTATTAAAATATTCCCATCGATGATAGTGCTATTCATTCACTGTTTTCGAGGGTTGTTTTTTTCCTCGTTCAGAAGAACATACTTCCAATATTTATCTCCCACTCAACTAAATACTAACAATCTTGAAGGTTCTTTTGAAATCCTCACTACCAAGTTGCTCTTGTGTAAAAAAAGATTGTAAAAAGTTGTCTTAGACAAGACTTCATTTTCGGTTATCTGAAATTCGTCGCCAAAACATCACATCCCGTTTCAAATAAAATATTTTCCTCATTGCTTTTGTGTCATAGTATTCAGTTTTGCAACATTTTCTTAAAAAAATTTATGTGTTCTATTTTTGTCTTGTTATCTTACATGTAACATAGAACTTTTTTATGTGTTTTAATAGACAAAAATAATTAATTAAAAAGTTTTCTGACCAGTATGTTGTGGAAGCAGTGTTCAAACTGTAAGGCCTCGGCTTTGGGATTGCAGGGTTCCAGGTCCGAAACACGTTTCACAAAAGATATGGCTTGAATGTGTGCCTAGTGCATATCTTAAATCAAATGCCCTCCCATTGGTGCTGCGTGGAAATCTGGTGAGAGGTGATACTTCAGGTGTCGCACTCGTTATCTGATCATGGTTCAAAATTACGAGGTCAATTTCAAGCCCGTATGTAGCTTCGAAATAGGTCTTTAATATAACTAAACTAAGTTAATCTACTCATGTATAACGAATCCTCTTGAGAACTTTTAGAACCTAAATTTAAAAATGGATAGTTTTATTTTATCTGTTATCTGCGTGTGTGAATGTCACAAATAATTTATAGCTTTAACATTACTAGATCAATAATCCAAGATGTTCTCTTGAAAACTTCTATTTTACTGCAGCCATTATTTGTAGTAACCCACAGCAATTCTATCCAAGCTGCTAATCATTGTTCTTAATTCTAATACACTCATGATTTTTAAAATGAATGTATATATTTTACCCTCATTATTTATTTGTTATTCTACGCAATGTAGAAATGCCCGACTTATGAAATTGTGTCGTAAATTTAGAAGCAAAATTTTATTTTTAACTTTCTCTTCTAAAATGCGAGATATATTTCATGCATTAATCATTAACTAAGATAATTATGTCACGTGCATACAGAGCAATTTCTATTAAGAGACCAGGAGGTAAGATAATTGCCATAATAGCCACTTATTAGAAGATTAATGGATGCAGTTAGTATTACAGTTAATAGAAGCAGCAGACCATCACTGAAGAGATTGTCGAAATGTTTACATAATAATCAAACACCTTACAATGACTGCTTCCACCCTCTCCCGAGAATCATACGAGGGGGTTGTTACCACTTAAGGTGAAACAATCGTGAGAGTATTTCAGAAAGTGACATTGTTGGGAACAAAGCTATTTATCTCAAGTGTTTCCATTCCTTTACATAACCTCATGATTAATACATATCGTTCTGTTGTTAAACAATACATTTATTCCTTACAACAAAAGTAAATTGTTTCGCAAAATCATGTAAATGTCGCTTGGGTATAAGTATTAATCGACAGGTCGAATTATCATCTGCCATTTTTATTGAATTTTCTGAAAGAACTTGAGTTCCCTCTTATGTTTTCTTGTAAAATATTAAACAGCGCTCTAGAATCCCTGTTCAGAATATTATTGGCCTTCAGTCGGACACAATACAATTGCTAACACGATCAGGCGCAACTCATCTGTGAGAATAAAAGTTACCTTTTTGCTTAGGGATGAGGGAAAGCTTATCAAGCTGAACTACTAGATCAAACAAAGTTATACTTGGGTTTTTAAATAGCGTTTCTGTATTTCCTTGCAATTTCAAATACCGAAATGTCCAGGAATTCAGGAGGGATTTGACATTTGTTTTCCTGTAAGCCTCCTTAGGAATGACAACTGTTGTCGATGAAAGCCTGAAATAATTCGATATTTTTGAAACAATATATTGGAAATATCGATCAATATCGTTGAATTAGGGGCTGGGACACAGGCATACGAAATTTGGAAGCTGTATGAAAAAAAATATTGAGAAAATTTGGGAACTCAAAAATACAAACGTAATCGGGACAACTCATATACCAGATTAACGTGCTCTTCACTTACATCAAAAGAGTGAGAGGTAGGGAACCAGGAAGCTACTAGAGGTCTCGCATCTTTCTCGGTAAAACCTGCACTTAGGCACACAAAAATATGGGTGCTTCATCTCACAGATTAGAAGCGCCCGACGGAAGGTTAAGTATCAAATACTTACTATTTCAGGCTATTAAGCAAGCAAATTTTTTAATATTCTTTCATTTCACTTATTCTTTAATTTTCTGTTTTCTTAAGAAGGAGAAACAAGGCTTCAAAATTTCATTAATTTTACCTTTACTTATCAAACTGGTTCTCTTTTCTGTTAAATTACCATTGTATTCATTCCTTGGAATAATTATTTTAGTTGAAGAAACATCTTATATTTACAAAAACTAATATTTTACAAACTTAATTTCCAATTTCAAAATAAAAAAAGTACTCCAGTAATGACAAATGTGACGTAAAAATATAAAAAGTAAAAATATATGGTAAACTTTTGTGTCATTTGATGAATGCATTTTGAAAGGTAAATGGAGCCTCAGTTTAATGAGCAATTTATCTTTATCAATCAGATACATAAACAAAAACATTTTTAGTATTATAAGTTCTTGCTTTTAATTACGCTCTTCAGAGAATTTTTAAATAAATGTGAAAATTTTAATTAATAACTAAACTGCAGCTGTATGCATTCATTTATCCAGTTTTTTCATATAGTTCAAATTTACTGATTTTAATGAATTCCAAAGCATTATTATCAAGAAAAGAATTGACATGTTGTTTGCTGGTGAAAAAAATTTAATAAAATTCAGAAATTCAGAGTCTTCTTTAATAATAAAAAAAATACAAACGATCTGATAATGAATATTTCGAATAAGGTAAATGGATGTTGTTTGATTTTTTAATCACCTAATGGATGCTACTCATAGCATACTATATTCTCTATTCACTGTATATTATACATGGAAAGGCTGAATAAAAGGGATTTTGTTTCCACATATCGATTCCGGAATATTTTTATGGCTTTGAATAGCTGCAATCTGACTGATATGTGTTCTTGTTGGTACAGAAATAGAAACATTATGTTAACATGTGGATTTGTTGCTTGAATCGCCGCAATCTTACGCAACCGACACTTTCACATCATTTTCTCTTCTGTCGGATAGTTTCGAGTGCATTAGTCTATATCAAGGGAAAGCCAAGACCTTTCAATGCACCTTCGTAGTTAATCTACAAATTCTTTTCTCTACTCTAGCATATTCCCATGACTATTATGCAATACGCTTACTGATATTTATATTGATACTCATATTTACATACTCATATTTATAAAAATCAATCTATGTACAAATTATGCGCAATACAAAATATCTACATAATTATTTATTTATGTTTATTTAATTATATTGCTCGATAAATTTGCATTTACAGCAGATACATTACCGATCAAACAATTCATTTCTTAACTATTGTTTCTAGATAAACACTTCTTCTGTAAATGGTAATTCTGTAAACGGAAATTCGCAGATTTCTGTTGCCGTATTTTGCAACATTTATCACATATATATATATTTAATTTTAGGCATTAATAATGTTATTATATGAACTTCTTCTGATGTAATTTTAATCCTAAGAACACGTCATTTAATTCTAAAACCGATTGGAAATTATGACTGCCAAACGATCAATTCTTCTAGCGCCAATCTATTTTAACGATACTCGTCACGTAAACTTCTATGAAAAATACTCTAAGGGATGTTAAAAGTACTCTTTAATTATTTAAAAAACGCCCATCTCTGATAATAAAAATTGGCTAATAAATAACTTTGGATTGAGATAAAATCCTCAATTAAGTAAATAAACAGCAATAAAAAGAAAAATGGCAAAATTTTTTATTACTTCTTCAAACTACACGAAAAAGTGTCACTCCGATAAGCACTAAACTCGCATTATCTATATGAAACTTTCAACGTCAAGAAAAAGTGCTTTTGAATTCAATTTAAAAACTTTTTACCTTTCTTTCCCTATAAGAAAAATCCGTTATTTATTTATGTCAACCACTAAACTAAGTGACTTCGAAGGAGTGGGGGTCGACGGGAAGAAAAAAACAAGAAGAAATACTCATCCTATTCCAGCGACATGTACCATGTCTTTCATCCCCAAGTAATGCGGTGGAGAATTCTTATCAGCTACAAAAAGATTTTCCCCAGTCCAACCCACCGATTGATTTGTTGGGTCGTGATTTATGCGATTAAAAAGAAAAGAATGTAGTGCCCCTCCCCCTTTGCGGAAGGGGTCGAAAACGTGAGGACACAGCTAGTATTTGTCATGTGTCGAGGAAGTATGCAGGGCTACGAGCCTATTATGATTGGCCCATCCGTCTTGTTTTCCTCCTCTTTGTGTTGTTTTGTTTGCTTCCTTGTTTGTGGGGTGGTACATTCAAGTGGCAACGTCTGAGCGCTGTAGGAGATATCACATGCTTGAGGAAATGTTGATACTTTTGGGAAAGGGCGACGACAAATCCAATGTTCGAAATACTATCCGCGGGATGTTTCTATTTTATAATAATGTTTATTTGAGGGTGCTGTTTTTGCAACATATGGGAAGTATTAATACAAAGCCAACTGGAATAATTTTGACTTGAAAACTGGCAGTGCGATGTAAATATTTTTTTTTCTTTCCAATACCACTTTTGAAGTGTCGTAGAACTTTAAAGTAATTGTATATGTGAGGTAATGAATTTTATCAGCGATTATAAACATGTTTCATGGTTAAATTTCTGATACAGTACAATCCCGGTTAAACGAAATAAATGGGGAGGGGGTGCCGTTTATGATAAAGACTTTTTCGGTTAAGCCATAAGCAACTAATTATAGTATGTGATTCTGGAATGTATTGAGTGTAAAACGAATTCAAAAACTCTCTTTGTGGGCTACACTTATGTTCTCTATTAAAGTTAACCCTCCGTCGGGGGTAACATTCGCACCGGCGAGTTCGGTCGCAATGGGCCTGACAACAGGGATGGCGCTAGAGTTTGCCCTACGGGGGAGGCGATTTGCCCGACAGGGGGGCACGATCTCCCCGACAGGGGGGACTAGTGCAATGAAATTGGTCTCAAATTTTCGCCAGATTATTATTTATCAGCTACAGTTGAATATCCTGTACAAAAAGTTTCCCCGACAGGGGGGCCGTAGCCCCCGGTCCCCCCCTCTGACGCCACCCCTGCCTGACAAGCACAGGTAAACAATGCCGTAATTAATATTGTTAATACCCATTAATTTTAATTTTAGCATTCTAAGATTAATCACTGACCTACTTGAGGAGGCTTAAAAGAATGAATGGGGTTATCGTTGCAAAAAAATCTTGCTTTCACGATTATTTCCTTGCAGTTCAGTACGTGTTCCGTGGAATAGCGGTTTCAAAAGCGTTTCCGATAACCGGGGTTTCGATCAATGCAGTTCAGTTAGCCGTGGTTTTACTGTGTAAAAGTAATACTTAAATTCATTGTATACGTTGAATCTTCCTTTATGTAACGAAACATTTGACAAAGCAGGTATCACTTGGATAACAATTAAAATGAATTCCTCTAATTAATTTATATCGTGATCGATGTCAGAGTCACGTGGTATGTTTCACCTTGCATGTGATCTGACATCTTAGCTTTTACGGTTTATTACATATTACTTAATTTGAGCGTTTCACATACAAATAAAGAATAACTTTCATGATCATGCATGCGAAAGAAAAATTTCGCTTATCCCTTCAAATTAAATTAAAGTAGTTCTAGGAAATATATGGATCATGTAGAGAAGTTAACAAAGTTTTAATATTTTGTTCGTGATTTTTTAAAAGTAGGTTTCCTAATCAATATAATTAACTTCCCAGTTTCGAGCTACTCTAAATGTGTTTAGTAGGGTGGCCCTTATTATAATGGCGAAAAATATACTTAATTTTTTTAAAACGCAACCCCCCTAATTTTTTCCTTTTACCATAATATGTAAATATACCAAATATTTCTTCAAAATATAACGGTTAACCCGTGCCGCACGGAGCTTGATTAACCCATTGTGGACAAGTATGGTGTATAGAATGCGCCAATGTACCACAAGCTGAATAAAAACTATCGAAGGTGGAGATGCCACCACTCCTCTGCACTCGTATAAGCATTCATTCTACTAGCTCAGACACTTCCACTGACAATGTATCAGTCAGTTTATTCTGATCGTGCTTGAAAATGCATGAAATGCTGTAGATAACCCAACCAGACTATCACGCAACGACGACAGATTATGCTTACACGGCAATATTCGTTTGTTTTGGAAGAATTAAGCAAGGAGATACAAGCTGAGGACGAATTTGATGCATTTTATCTTAATGGAGATGTGAGTGAGTACAGCAACCAAGAATCTCATTCTGAGACTGACGTGGAGGACAATCCTGCTCACGAAGAATTGCAGAGCCTCAAAATCAAACGTTTGTATCATCTAT
Organism: Araneus ventricosus; assembly: GCA_013235015.1. Lineage (NCBI taxonomy): Eukaryota > Metazoa > Arthropoda > Arachnida > Araneae > Araneidae > Araneus > Araneus ventricosus. The sequence continues at coordinate 833,255 of BGPR01000074.1, forward strand.
CCATTCAACCTCTAATCTTATTATACCATAAAAAATAAAACGTTGGGTATAATTAAATACGCTTAGAGTTGGAAGAAACGGGATGGCTCATAAAGTGCCCCAAAGGAGATCTTGGTGCTCTAAAAAAAGTCGCCTATCCACAAAGGGTTAAATAACGATATCTGAGAAAAAATTGCTAAAAAAATAAGCGCTTAAAATTGTATATTTGTTATTCATATAAAGAAATTGTATTATTTGATATAATAATTTATAGTCTTAATAATACAATTTTTGATAATATATTAAAATCTAAAATTTATACAGGATTTTTAATAATATATTGAATTTTTTTTTCTCTTTTAAGAATAGCCTTCTTGTGCAATGCGGGTGCTGCTTTCTGTGGCCTTGGAAAATAAATTTATTTTGCGCTTCATCCACAGTTAAGAGTCGTTTAAAAATTTGCATAAATTTTACCCCTCTCTCGGCTGTATCATTGACAGCACTGAATTTCCCCTGAATGTTTCTTATGACTTTAAATTAAAATCGACCCTGTTTTAAATATCTGGGCTCAGATTCAGAAATCCAATTTCTCCACGTCCTTTTTCCTTTAATAAGTTTAACCTTTTCTGAGAAATGAAGTTTGCTAATTCTTTTTCTGAAGAAAATGCAACAATGGATTAATTTTTTGATGTCATATCTAAATTCTGAATGACTTAAATTGTAAATATTCATTGGGAAATCTTATTAAAATTTAAAAAAATGATAAAAAGCGAATATCTTTATAATTCAACGAACTCCCATTAATCGCGTTTCAATTTTTCATTTTTTAAATCATTAGAAATATATTTCACATTACTCAGTATTTCTCTCTCGCTACATATTTCGTTCAAGCATTTATACCATTTTTCTCTGACGTTTTTTGTAAAAAAACTTCTACATTTTTTTATCCCTAATCCTATTTTCGCATATTTGTTTCTCTCAAGAGACGTCTGGGTAATAAGTTGATGAAGGACCAGGGTTTATCAGAAATATCTTGGATGCCTGACAATTCTTCTGATGAATCCATCAAGTGTCAGCTATCTCCAAACTACAATGAGCCTTAATCTGTGTGTTTTCTTGTTCTCTGACTCTCAATAATCCTTTTTATTAACGCTTTTACAAGCTTCATATCGATTCCCAAAAAGGCATCCCCTCCTCCCTGGATTTCTTTGACTCAATAAAAATGTTCTGTCTGCGATTTTTATAATTTCCAAAGTTTTAGCTTAAGTAGTGTCAAATAAATTATTTAAATCTGAAGTAAACTTACGTTCTTGTTCTCTCTGCGTGTCTGACTTTTGTTGAAGATTGCGCCAATAAGAGTACATCTTTACAATTTTTTCTACACAATGAGGTGTCGCTCTTTTAGGAAACCTTGCCTTCTCCCAAAAAATCAGGCATTCGCGCACTTCTGAATTGGCACTTACACTTTGGGACAGATTAACTCATGTAAATTATAAAATAACACCGATAGCACTTGCGGTTGGATGGAAGTTTGCTTCCGTTAATTTGGTAACACTCGCTACCATTTATTAGATATTTGGATCACCACTTCCGAAATTAGAAGCCATAATTGCACTCGTATTTGACTCGGACAGTGACTAGAGCAGACTGAGGGAGAGTCGCCGACGGAGGATGAAGCGCGCTTCCCTTCCCAATTCTACCGCGATGTGGCACGTGATCCCAACCTCGGATTTGAACAAATGAGCTCTCTAATTGTTTCTTAGAGTAGAAGGAAAAAACTGGAAGGTGTGCGAATTAAAATTAAAAAATAAAAAAAATAAGGGCCACCCTAGTGTTTAGATGATGTTCATCAGATGACGCGATTGACACATGAGACCATATTTCAATCCAAGTACTCGCACAACAATATGAACGTGTGTGTGTATAGGGGAGGGGAGCGCTTAACAAAATTATACCACGTAAATGGTGGTTCTTTGTTCGAATGAGGCGTTGGAAATCTACAATCCGCAAGTACAGAGGCCGAAATTGTGATACCAGAACCAGTTATTCAAAAACTGCGAAAGGAAACGATTTGAAATATTTTCAAATTGCTAGTTTCGTTTATTTAAAAGGCTTGATTAATTTAAATATAATTTTAAAAGTTAAATCTTTTATTGCAACTTTAACTATGGAGAAATAAAAATATGTTACTTCTGAATGTAAACCAATTAATTTTTTAAAAATTAATTAATTGCAATTAATTTTTGTACCATTAATTATTTTGTTTCTTACGAGAATATAGAAAAATTTTTCATATTATAAATCAGATTTGCTTAAAAATGAATGCAAATATAAACATTCTAATTCCAAATTCACATTTATATATTCGATTTTAAATAAAAGCAATAACCGTGAAATACACTTTTGATAACATAGAGCGATTAAGAAATCAAATTAGACTGGATTAAATTACGCTTCCTGATAATCAGCTAAAAGAATGAAGTATAAATTTTCTTTCTAAATATATGATCTTTCTTTCTTATTAGAAAAAGGAAATTATTTTCCAAAGTACATGGATATGGAAAGAACAAACAAACCTATCTGAAGTTTATCTTTTAAACTTACACTAATAATTGAAAAATAAAATGTTAAGGAAAGGAATAAAATTCAATTTGATACTAAAACTCCAAATTAAATAATTGCTTTGCAGAGAGTTTTTATGTTCACATAAATGAGTGCAACAAAAGAAATTGGAAGCAATTAAGTTAATTTTACCAGATGTATTAGATTAGATAATTTAATTAAGTCATTATCAATTGTTTCATTGGCTCATTTCAAAATATTATCACAAACAGTTTGGAAAATGATTCCAGACTGTTTACTTAATTCAGTGCAATCCTCAAATCTGCTTAAGTAAATTAATAATTATGAACAAGAATATTAAGCACAATCGCATTTGCATTTAGTTATGCAGTTTCCAGACAATGCGTTAAGCCAATACGTACAAAACTTAAATTGCCACAAACGATAATGATAATGAAGCTTCGAAATTCATTCAGATACAAAATGAAAATAAGCATTCGATTTTGTTCCTAATGTTCTCTGAATATAAATAGAAAATTAAATTATAACATTGCGTTAATCCATACTTAATTTTTGTGTTAGTAAAAGAGAATTTCAGTAAAAGTACTTCCGTTATCAATAATTTAGTATGAAAAACATTTTTTGACTTTCTAGTGTTTAATGCTTCCTATTTTAAAATGAAATACACTATTTTTTTGTCTTCCTAACTCCTCTACGCATTATTAACTCTCAGGAATACAATAAATAAAAGCATGTTCTTAAAATACTAACTAATGCGCGTTAAGGACAACGGTTACAGCACAAAACATGAAAATATAGAACAAATCCAACTGCGACAACTAAAAGTACTCTAAAAAAATATAAAACATTTATGTGATTACTGCGGAGGATTATACCAAATGGTTAAAAAGCAATAAAAAAAGAAAACTTGGTTTCTGTAAATCGATAAAATATATGTCGTGTTTTTTTTTTTTCAATCCGTTAATAACTTCTTTATTACTAATCGATGAGAAAGAATCGGATATAGAAGTTATGGCCAAATATTACAGTTATAAAGTTACGTTTTGAATTATTTTTTCCGAAAGAGTTACATTGAACCATTTTTACTTTCTCGTATACGAAGTATACAAACAGAAAGTATTGTAATCGTCAAAAAAATTCGAACTCGAGATTTTGACGAATCTCCACGTTTTAGACCACCCTGATTCCGAAAAACACAATTTTGGAATTATGTCTGTCTGTCTGTCTGTGAACACGATAATTCTACTATTATTAATAATTCTACTACTACTAACTATTAGAGCTACGGGGATGAAATTTGGTATGTGGTCTTTAAACATAATTTGTAGGTTTCTATCAAATTTTGGACAAAATCAGTCAACGGGAAGTCTGTCTGTCTGTATGTTCGAGGTCATGCAAACGCTATAACTCAAAAACTGGATAAAAAGCCAGATGGATAAAATTTTATACACAGTTTTATCGTCATGAATGTAGGTCCGTATAAAATTTTGTGCCAAATCCGTCAAAGGGTTGACTGTCTGTCGGTCGGTATAATTTACTTTTGAAGAGAATCCGTTATCTCCACGCGCATGCGTACTGGAAGAACGGAGAGGAATTTCATTACGGATTAGCGAATTACGTCAGTTTGTCCGTGAGCCGGTAAGAGAGGAAAATCGTTACGCATCTCTTTGAATTTCATTCTTTGCCTAGATATTTTTCAATCACTATAATGAAAAACCTTCTGATAGTCATTGAATTCTGGGTAACAATAGGTTCGAATTTTTTTAGCCACGCGGGGGAAGGGGAAACGGCACCTTTTTTTGGGAAGTATACGAGAAAGTTTAGGGGAGAACACTCCCGCTGGTTTCATAAATAACTGAAAGTCCTTACTAAACTCTCATAGTTTAGGATTATTTTTAAAAAATTTTTTTTTAAAAAAAAAGTTCATTAAAGACATATTACAAATATATCAGTGGCGGCTCACCTATTAGGGCTGCAGAGGTACAGTCCCCTCTGAAATTATTTTATAAACATTTGTATTTTCTATTCTTGTTGGCTTGCTTTTCCACTTTGCGAGTTCAATGATTAACGAAAATGGCAAAATTTATTAAAAAAAACGTAAATGGAAGACGGAAAATCAATCAGCAACTAAGAGAGAGAACCAGACAAGAGCTGCAAAGAGATTTGCCCCTCCTAAAGGATCAAATTCGATATCTTAACAATGCTGGGCGCTCAATCGGAGGGAATAAGTAACCCTTTCTCCCTTTGAATTTAAAGATGCTCGAGTTGCGATTTTTACAGCTCGCGTTTGGCGCGCGACTTCCACATTTGGCTTTTTAACGCTTTTTATCAGGGCTGTTTAATGGGTTTCTGTTTCGTTCCTGTTCGCTGTTTTGCATAAGCAGAAACCTGCATGGCCTATTGAATATTCATTTTCCATTGCTAAGAATCACTCTTCGAAAACAAGTCTGATGATAATTTCCTAAAATATTATTCAGTAAAAAAAATTATAAATTGGGATCAACCATTATTATTAGAGGTATCTAAGGAAAGCTGAGCGTTGCAAATCTTCAAAAAAATCGCATTTTCGCAGCTTTCGGTGAGCGAAAAATTTAATACCTATTTGACAAAATGCAGGTCGTATTAAACTGGATTTGAATATTTTTCAAAAACACAGTAGCAGCGAAAAATTTTGCAGCAATGCTTGTTTCTGAGCCGAGTAGACGCAACAGAAATACATTTATATTTAAAGAAATAAAGGAAGGGAGACGTTCAAACTAGCCGCAACAGAAATACATTTATATTTAAAGAAATAAAGGAAGGGAGACGTTCAAACTAGCCGCAACAGAAATACATTTATATTTAAAGAAATAAAGGAAGGGAGACGTTCAAAAAATGATTGTATGCATGACAAATTTTCTAATGCAATAATCGCCGAATATAATATCTTTCATTTAAGATTTTAAAATTAGTTCCAACTAGTTTAACAAGGGAAAAAGAAAAAAGAAAATGATTTTATTTCTCACAATATAAAGAAGTTTACTGGAGTAACTTAATAGAGTAGTGTAAATAATAAATTAAGAAATCCATTGAGAAACAAATTGATCAAAAATATATATACATAAATAAAATAATATAACAAATCTTTCCTTATCAAATGAGTAACACACATATTCATATTACGGATGTAAACATTCCTAATAATACATTGGAATTAGTCAAAACTGCATCATGTTTCAATCCAAAATTTTCACAGTAAATTCAATCAATGAAGAATTCCCATAAGAGAGACTAGCCTTATCTTTTAATGTAATTAACGCTGATAACGAATAGAACTTTTCATTAGCAAAGTGGCGAATGTGACGCTACGTTAACTACCGTGGGACACGATTTATAAATATTGAATTCATTCGCCAAAGAAAGAAAGAAAAAGAAAAACCACCAACCAAAACACCTCTTTAAATCAGTTTCGGACATATTGCAAGATAAGCGCTTGAATTGAGGAAACTCCCCAGAGATCAAGAATTTCTTTATAGAAATAAAGAAAACACTCCCGAAGTTTTCCTGGAAACAAAAGTTCCATAAAAAAATCGTGTCTTTTTCTTTTACGAAAAGAAATCATTTGTATCTCTCCCCAACAACCCCAAAATGCTAATTAAGTTGCTGTTGCTAAATAGAAACTACCAGAAAATGGCGGTTAAAAATTCATTGTACTTGTGCTTTTCTTTCTTTTTTTTATATTCCACTTTAAATCTTTTTCGAAGTTTAAAAGTACTTAACGAATTGCAGTAAGTGATTAGAATTGATCTTGATGGTCTTTCTATCTTTTTCTTTTCGTCCTTTTTTTATATGATTCGATGGCAAAAGTTTAAGAGACATTAAAATTCTTCTTTTAAAATAAGTATCTTTTCAAAGGATATGAAGTATTTAAAAGAAGTCTCGAGCGACAATATAAATGACGATTTTAATAGTTTTGAAGAATTGTTTTTGATAAAATGCCACATAGAAACAATATAAATGCATTATTCTCGAAGGAGCAAGTTATTAAAAAATCTTTTATGCTTAAGGGGAAAAGAAAAAAGTATTAATGGTTGAGTTAATGCTTGGTGATGGCAAAGAGCAGATTAAAGTTGAACTTAGGAGTTATTAAAAAAACAATAGCGTGTGCTTTTTACCGCTTTTGTTTTCTTTTTTCATGTTTCTTTTTTAAGTGCTTGCAAATTAATCAGTTTTTTGTAATGAATTTTTGTAATTTTTCGTAGGCTATTAAATTTAAACTGAAAACAATTTCATTCGCATTATAAGGCAGTTACATATTCCAGTAGAAGTGCATCCTCTCGATCTGGGTTTTTTGCACTTTTTATAATCGTGGTTTCCTTTGAATATCGTGATCAAATTTTCAACTAAGCAATTTTTGGGTGCCTTATGTGTACAGCAGCATATATTAAAATAAAACATGCAAGTGCAGCAATAATAAATATAATTAAAAAGTGCATTCTCTACAACTATTTTTTTATGTGTAATATCATATTTTTATGAGAAGATTGTTTGGTTAATTTTGATTAAAAAATAGAGAGGAATCTGATAGGAATGCGCATTGCGAAAAAATTATCGCATCAGATATACACTGCCAGTATTATAATTTCTCAGTTATTTCGGTTGGTAACTATTTTAGTGTGAGACTCGAGTTTGTCGCCAATATACAACCCAAACGAGCGGAATAGTTCCGCCAGAAATCCTTCCGCTAATATTTAGTTGTTGGGGTGCATACCTATTACAGGAATTTTAAAAGAAGTGAAAATTAAAAACAAAAAATTATTTTTCATTTAAAAATTAAATTAAAATAGAAGACTAATTTCTTTTAAATACGATTCTTTTGAATAATACTAAGAACATTTTATCGCTATTTTTGAAAGGGAAATTTCAAAAGTTTATTTTTATTTATCATTTTTTTTCTCTTTCGATTGTTACTGGATGAATTTTTGAATCCTTTATTTTAAGAAAAATTATCTGCTCGTGTGCTTTTCGAATTCGTTTGTCTTTATTTAAAAATTCTTTATTTTAATACATCGTTTTCATTCCAACGGAATTCCTCTAGCTTTTTCATTCCTTTTTGTCAGATTTTACGGGTTTTTTTGATATTTCGGTAAGTCTTCAATTGTTGAGAAATGAGAGGAAGGTGAATGGAACTTTTTTTATGAATTTGATGATGTGGGGGAGAATACCACCAGAATCGAAGTCTCTACTCCCTCAGAATCCTTGTTTTGAATGCTCTATCGAAGCTACTAGGCTCCCGTTTTTCTCAAGTTAAAAAATTCTACACATTGCAAAATTCAGAGGTCGCAGGCATCGTCTGCACGACTTATCCTACTTTGTTTCTGTTTTTCAAACAAAAATGTAATTCCTTACTTTAAGTGTGCTAGCGAAGATATTAGGCTCCCGCGACAAGTAAAGACGTAGGAAATTTTTTTGAAATCAAAAATATTCTGCTCCGTGTCCACTTGAGATGCTGCAGGCATTGCGCTAACGATTTATCTTACTTCATTTCTGCTACTCAAAAGAAAAAGACAAATTACTTGCCTTAAATGCGTTAGCGAAGCTAATGGGTGCGTCCTACCGAAGCTAAGGAAGTTTGAGATAATAAATTCTGCCCTTTGGTCATTTATATATAATTATGTTGTTGTTACTAATCCCTCTCTGTCTAGCGGCAGCTAGACACCATCCATGAGCCCACTCACCCTCAAGAAATCGAGAGCAAGCAAAGGATCCGTCTCGAAAGTCTCCCTAGATAGGCGAAGACAAGAGAGGATGTGCTCTGGGGACGCACTCGCTACTCCACACTTTGCGCAGACCGGAAAAACTTTGTTACCGTGGCTGAAGGAGCAACTCCTCAGGTGACCGCTGACAAATCTGGGCAGCGCTATATATATAAGGAGACAGAGCAAACGCAGCACATAAATTTTATAAGAACAAACTTAGAACTGTAGAGAAGTCTCACCAATGTAGGCTCAAAATTCTATACATATATACTTAAATTTTAAAAATCAACTAGATTAGATTTAAATTTAGTTCTTTGCAATATTCACTAATTTAGTTTTCGATTACTAAACTTACGACTTTGTTTGCTATAAATGGCACTATGTACTTATATATGTTGAAATTCTCTAGAAAAAATGAAAGTTGGTTTAGGCTTTAAACAGTTCATATGTAGCGGTTGCTGTTTCAGTGTATTTTCTGCCATTTTTTGGTGTTGATGACTTGGCACCCTTTGGCGAGATGGAAGGATACATTAAAGGAGATTACAACCGTATTTTTCCGTTAATATTTTTACATTTAAATATAAAATATAATTTTGCATACAGGTTATCATAATTTTCAGCTTAAAAAGAACTTAACACACTTTTCAGTTTCAATATAGCATATAGACGTTGACTGTGTGTGACTGTGTTAGCTTTCAATTGTGAAATTCGAATACGCTTTCGAATATGTATCAAACTCAATAAAAGATTATTTTTTTTTCAACCATAAATTAGAATATTATATTAATCAGTAACTATAATAACTGCATAAAATATAACACTCATGTCTTTTTTAAAATCTGAGTTCTGAACTTTCAACCGGTTGCTTGATTTTCCGGTCGCTATTGGTAGTTTTTATTGTTTGAAATATTTTGTAAGAAGGTAAAAATAACTGAATCGAATTGAACCTTTTTCAGATCTCTTCTCTCTTCTTTATTGGAAAATAAAAAAAGGGGCATCATGAATAGAAAATATCCAAGAAGCTCTATCCTAACCCTAAATTTAAATCAGAGCACCAGCAAAGTTGCATTTCCTTTATTTCCTTATTTTCTTTAGCAATATATAGTAACATTTCTATAAATTTCTCTACCGTACTCTTAGTGCATTTTTGACACATATTTGATATATCTTCATAAAATTTTAAATTCTTTTAAATTTAGAATTCATGAAACGAACTATAATTAATTGCCCAATTTTAATTTTCATCCGTGTCTATACAATTCTTACTTCAAGAATCAAACTATTTTAATAGAAAATAAAATGCCGTGTCAGCTACAAATGCATACAGTTTGCTAATTATGTAACCGTAATGTAGAATCTGTGACATTTGGATCTGTTTCAGAATTTACTCAGAATTAGTCAATGAATATTTTCAAAAATTAAGAGCTTTAAGCTTCGCTATGAGAAGTATAATTGATTAAGGACATACTTAGTATACAATCACATTTCTAATGAAGCGATTGTTAAAATTATAGTCTATTCCGTGATTCCTTGATGCAGCCTCATTACCAACTTAGATTATTTGAATCGTGATAAAATGCACGTTTAATGCTTGAGGGAGTCTTAATTGATTCGCAATAAGACACAAATTGCTATTTTGACCATTAGGAGCCGATTGCTGTCGGCCAAATTAATTTCCGGACAAACTGAGTTACGGATGTGAGAGTTTTAGAATACCGACAAACCACGGGGATAAATAGTGAGTTTGTGCTCATTGCCCTTTTCTAGGATTCAATTGAGGATGAAGTGTTTTCCTTATTACTCACCAATAAACCTCATGGATTATGAGCTTAGAAAGATGTAACATATTTTGTTGCATACACGACTCGATATTTAGCTCAGTAAATTTATTTTCATACAAATAAACAAACCGGAGGCTAAATTAGGCATATAAATATAACATTTCCAAAAAAAATTACTACAAAATTTTATAAATGGTTATAAATATTTGGTCAGCTTCGTACATGTAACCTCCGTTATCTTCGTATTTTAACTCTTCAATCCCGAGGCGACTTTTTCCTTCTAGCCCGTTTTAAACCGCGCCGACATGAATTGGACTCTCCCAACCTCGGTGATCATTTACCCAGCCACCCCACCCCTGCTATAACCTTGCCTTAAGGCGCACAGAAATGGGCTGTGGTTGGGAAGGATAATTGGACCCCTACCGCGATTATCTCGGAAGCGATATCAGAATCTCCCCTCCCTCAAAAGAAGCCAACCGCCTCAGGCAGGCCTTCTTCGCCTTTAAGGAGACAATATTAGATCGCCCGGGACCACCTTGTTCGGTGTGAAAGGGTTAAAATATTAGAAATTTTAAATGATTGTCATTAACAAACTTTTCTTGTGATAAAATGATTTTACTTGATTATATATATTTTTTTGTGTTGCGTTTAATATAATCTTCGAAGCGAAACTTATTTTGGTGGCTAACTCAGTAGTGTGTGGAAGTTTTTCACCAAATATGCCAACGAAATGAAATGTCGCATAATTCTTTCCGGGCCTGTGATGCCATTTTTCAGCACAGGAGTAATATGCTTTCCTGCACATTCCCATTTTTAACTCTTCAAAGGGCCATTTTTTTTCTAGAAGTATTATAGTAAAAACGCATTGGGATTGAAATTCATTTAAGAAAAGAAATTCATTTAGAGTACTTGATGGCATTAATTTTTTGTTCATTGATTTTGCTAATTAATAATTAATTATCACGTCCAGACACTCCGTTATGGTTTGAGAAAAGAAATTGGAATATCTAGGTTTTTGTTTCATCGTAAAATTTGGCTGGAACTTATGAAAAACTTAAAAAATTCATTTAAAAATTAATGAAGTTGGTGGTAAGTATACTTACCACAGACTTATAAACGAATAATATATGAAAAAAAATTAATTAATCATTTAATTATCAAAAATAATCGGTAATAAAAGAAGAATATAAAGTTGTTTAATTTTCGATTTAATTTTTTTTCTGACAAATAATAATTTCAACGGGATAAGGTTAAAAACCATCGTTATCACTTAATATCATTCAAAGGTTTCTTTTTATCCCAAAATATAAAAATATTCCTGATTTTTCTAGTTAGATATACTCCTTATCCTCCTTAAAGTTCAGGCAAGAATTATTGGTTTCTCCGTGCACTATAAGGTGTTTACAGGAAAGTAACTTGTTATTCGAGCGGTCAGTAATCATGTTTCTATTAATTTAATGTCAGAATTTTTTGCTTCTTCTGCCAGTTGTGAGATATTAACTGCACGTTAAAAGTAATTGTTCCCCGAACGGTAAGCAACAATGTTACCATCTGTTTTCAATGCTCTGATTTTGTTTCTTTCAATGAGATTTATTAAATTATTTATGTTTTGTTCTTCTTTATTACCATGACTTATGACTTTTAAACCAAGTTTTTGGTCCATGTCAATAAAGAAATTTATATTTTTGCTCCATCTAATAACCATTCTATTTTTTTGTAATAAGTTTTAAAGCAAACCACCAGCGCAGAAATTAGAGAATAGTACAAAGAACATTTCCGAAATAAGATTTTATAATAAGCTAACAAAATAAAATTTTGTTATAAGCTGCCAAAATAAAAATATAGAATCTTCCAAATAAAAAGCTCAACATAGTCGCTAAATTGATAAAACATGATTCGAAATCAGCATTTTAATATTCCACTTTTAAGTTCTGTGTCTTATCTATTTTTATTATTATTTTATTTTATCTCTCTTTGATGAATTCCGGATATCCGAACACACAGAATTCCCATTTAATTTTATAATCTAAAGGCGAGTGAAAATGTTTTGGAAAATTTATTTTCAAAGGATTCTTCTAGTTATTTTATTTGATAATCAGAAAGAACTTCCGATTTACCATACAACTTATATGAAGTGAAATAAATTAATAAAATAATATTTGTTACATCTTATTCGTATGACTTGAACGTTTTAAATTTGTCTTGTATAATTGAATGAATGGAAAGGCGCTTAAATTTAGATGAAAAGACTAATTTAAGTGAATTCTTTATTATATTTTCATTTAACCGTCAATGCATTTGTCATTAATAGTTGAGCTAAATGTTCGAATAAAACAATTAATCGATTTCAAAGATATAAAAGGAATCGGCATGACTAGATTGTAAAGTAATCTTAGTTTTTTGAGATATTTAGAATAGAAGATATCATCATCTCTTGGCAAATTAAATTTATATAAGATCTTTATTTTATTTAATATTTTGAAAACAAAATGAGTAGCGTATTATGCTCATTTTTTTATCAATTGTGGCTTTAGATGAATTTCGAAAGCTTTCTTTCTTCTAAGTTGGCAATGAATGAAGGAAAAGCAATTCTGCTGAACCTATAAAAATAAATAACTCAGCATTAGAGGAAACCTTCTATTTAAAAAGTAGTTTCCAGATATTTTAATCAATGTAAAATCAGTCTGGTGATGTCTGTTATACTTTGATATCTCAGTTGATAACTCTTCTTAATAATAACAGCTATAATTATAAACCTTATCGCCATTCTTAAACCTTGTTCGTTCATTGAGAATTCGAAAATCATGATTATAAAATCACGAAGAGAGAACAACAGATTTAAATTAAAAGTAGGGATATATACACAGCAAAGTGAAGTGATAAGCGCTTTTCACAAGAGAAGTAAAAATAATATTTACTTTGAACATGTGTTATCTAAGCAAAGCGGTGCTATGAACGAACATTACTTCTTGTAAAATACTGTTACGCATAGTTTATCACTGGTTTAAGTTTGACCCTATAACTACTATCAAAATCCTTCCGTCCATAAAAATGATAAGACCGTCTGCTTCTTGTCTCATCTTTTTGATGCTATCTGATAGGAAGACTTGGGGCTGTTTCGTAGCAGTAGTGCGTTTACTACCTGCTGTTAGGTCCCCTTTACATAATGGAATGTATAATATTTCAAGGGATAACGGAAATATGTGATAATGCCATGGGCAGTAGAAGTATGCAGCTTGCAATTAGTTTTAA
>BGPR01000074.1:857525-878444 GCA_013235015.1 Araneus ventricosus
TTTCGTCACTGCACATTCATCTCATGTGAAATCTTTGATGAAACGGTTACCATTCGAACTATCTAAATTCTACTGATCTCTTTAATCTACAGTTCTGTTGAAAACATAAAAGCACTCTAATAAGACCTTCTATTGTCCAGTACTGATGTGTTGCTGGGTTAAACTAGTAAATTACAAAGCAAAAATTCATGCTATCTTTTTAAAGTAGAAGCTCAGGATTAAAATGCTTCACAAAATGCAATCGAAACACAACAGGGATACCGAACTTCAAGCGGAGTTACTACTCTATTTTGAATGGAATCTATAAAAGAATCTGATTTAATTTTTTGTGTACTACTAAATCTGTTAGAAATAAAAGAATGTCGCCCTTTAATCCCAAACGCACACTTGTCAAACACTCCAACCTAATCCTGTTTTTAAAATGTTTGTTAATGTTTATAACGTTTTTTAAATGTTTGTTTGTAAAGCCTCAATTTTATTAAATGCACTAAACTTCTCCCCAAAACAAAATCATATTAGAACAAAATTAAAGCTGACCATTAAAATATAACAAAGGCGTTTTTAATTCCTTCCATAGAAGTACAGCGAAATTTCAAGAACAAATATCTTCCTTTATCTTTCCTTTTTCATATAGAAAATGGAACACGAAGATTTTTAGTGATATTTTTTCTATCTCTAATAATCTGGCTAAAATTTGAAAGGGTCATCATTACGCCGCACCCTTCATATCCATTTAAGTCCGAACCCGTATGATCGTGCGGGTTAGACTTTAGCTTATATTTCTGTTCCTGGTTAGTTATATGCAGTAAATGCCAGAAGAAATTATTTTTCTTGTTTCCACAGATCTATTTTTCTCTTTGGATGGCATATATCATCCATTTTTGAGTTGCACTCGGTGTTTAAACCATTGCTTAAAAAATAAATCCATTCTTAAAGGGCTATAGCATGTCGTGCCCCCCCCCCGCGTCTGGCGCACTCTAACGCAATTCCTGGTGATGGTGAACAGTAAGAGGTTTGCAATAATTAAATACTCAAGGAAAGATGATTCCTCATAATCTGAGTTGAAGTGACAAACAGACTCTTTTGTTTGTACAGTAATAATTCCTTTTCTGTTTATAAATTTTAAATTAAATTCAATTGTAATATATTGAAATGCAATGAATTAACTTCATGTAAGATATTTAGTAGTAAAAATAGCATTGTTTAAAGATGTATGCGCCTATAACATAAATGCTTATATCTAAACGAAAATATAACGCAAATATTTACTAGACCAATCCACGGAATAAGAAAATATTAATTTTTAACAAATATTCATTACATACCTTCGAACATTATGTTTTTACTTTGATGCTTTCCGTTATATTTTAAAATATTCTTCTATTAATAGAAGAGCTACAATATGTTTTCGTCACATTAGAAACATAATTATTTAGATCCAAAATATTGTATCAGTTCTTCTAAGAACAGTAATGGAAAAATTTAAATTTTTGCACTACACTATAACAAGAAGGTATTTGTACTTATTATTTCACTTTCTTGTTGTAAATCCAAAATTCTAGTGTAGTTACAAAATATGCTTACATAAAAAAATATCCAACATTTTTGACATTAGAAACAACCATACGAGCCATAACAAAATTAAGATCCCTAACATTATCTTAGTTTTTCGAAGAACAGCAATGGAGACATATTAATTTTTGTGTAGTTTCAGAATAATAAGAATATATTTGCATTCATAAATATTATTTCCCTTTCTTGCAGAAAACTTGGGAAACGCCAAAATTTTCTTCATTTTTTATATTATTCACTTAAACATAAAAGCAAAATGTGAAACCAAATGATGTTACCGGTTTTCTGAAAGGATTAAGGAATAAAAACAATTTCAAGACACTTCAAACTTTGAAATTCAAAATTATCTTGCATGTTTACTCGAGTTTCGTAATCTTCTTCGCAATTTCGAGGCAAAATAATTCTATTTATATTCCATCAATGATAATCTATACTGCTATAGACAGAGTTTATGTCCTGAGAAATATCTGAATTCAATAAAATAAAAGTATAACTTTTTACTTTAACATCAGCTTACACTTAAAAATCAAAATTAGCTTTTCAACTAACATTTTACTTTTGCTAGAACTTTAAGATTATTTTAAAGTCAGTTGAAATAAAAAAGACTGCATTTCTTAGAGCAAAATTAATTAATTTTTTATGCTCAAAAATTCTAATAATTTAAAGACTAACGTCATCCAAGAAATATTCGAAACTGAAGAAAGGGAAAATAAATGTTTATAGGACAGAATGCCCTATCAAAACTGCTTTGTATCAACATGATGCATTGAACCATTATTATAGGAAAGTTTCCTCACAATAATAAGAGAAAAAGATATAAATTGAATCTCATTATCTATAGGAGGTCATTTCAATAACATCCATGAAATATTTTTCAAAGTAATATCAAGTCAAAAAATCGTTATAAATGGAGAAAAACAGCGCGCTCACAAAAAAACCCATAATGGAGTTTTAGTCTTTTTTTAGTCTAATAAAATGTTTCCATTTATTACTTCGGAGAATTTTATTTATTTCGGCGGTGAATTTTAATCAAATAAAAAAAGAGAAAGAGAATGTTCATTCATTAATCGCTTCTCTTTGAAATAAAATGTTTCAGCCATTCAATTTTGTAGTAATTTTAGAGTTAATAATTTTAAAAATCATGAGGTAAAAGTTTCGTGGTATTAAACTGAAGACTTGCCCGTTTTGGAACTCAAGAATGGTAAAAACTGCTGAAGTAAAATAAATTGAATTTCATTGGAAGTTTTAAAGCAACAATTTATGATTTTCATCGAAGAGGTTATTGCATTTTTTAATAAATTTATTTTTTCACATGTACTAAGGTTTCACAAATACTTTTTCCTTATTGTTAATCCTTTCAAGTTCACTACATGCTTCGTTTTGAAATATGCGAAATCAATTTTAAAAATGAGTGTTAAGCGTGTAACTGAACATAAATACGTAAAGAAAAAAAATTGCATATTTTATTTCCGAGAAATTTGTGGTTTCACAGGGAAACCAATGAAATGTAATGGGATATTTCTCCTCCGAATAAGTTATCATCGAA
This sequence comes from Araneus ventricosus, assembly GCA_013235015.1. NCBI lineage: Eukaryota > Metazoa > Arthropoda > Arachnida > Araneae > Araneidae > Araneus > Araneus ventricosus. The sequence continues at coordinate 860,644 of BGPR01000074.1, forward strand.
TTTCAATTTAAATTATGTATTTAATTTATAAGTATACGTGAGTATTCAGGATATTCAACCTTCATAAAATTCAATATTACTTTCGAAGATTCAAGTTTTAAAAATATCAATTTTTGCTGGAACACTCATCATTTTGTTTCTCTTGGACATCAAAAGCAATTTAGCTTTTGCAATCCAGATATCTATGTGATTATACTAACGGTATTGAACTGGAATTTTTATATAAGTTGGCCTATATGTCTGGATCTTAAGTTATCAAAGAAAAAATTTCGCCCATGCGCAGTAAAAAAATGCTTAATGTGAGGTTGCACAGCGAAACCAATGAACGCGAGAGGGTTAATACATCTATTACTTAAATATGAAAACATAGAAAATATTTACAAAAATATCTATAGCTCTACTACGTCAAACTTAAATTATGAACTTTGATAATCACTCTGACATTTATCCATAACATTAATTGCCATTAGCATAAAAAAAATTCGGTATTACCTTAAATGTGCTTTGCGTGTACTTTCTGAAAGATAAAAATAGTTACAACTGTAGCAAATAATATCAAAACATTAAAACTAGCCTTACATATTACATTTGGTCACATACTGTTAATTATGATTGATATGGGCATTTAAAATGTATTAGAGCAATCTAGTTCCCTAATTAACACACCATGACCATGACTAATTTATTTCAGGGCTTCTTAAAATATGAGTAGTGATTCTTAATAAGGTCACGCGAACATCGAAAGCAAGGCCTTCTATGAGATTCTTGAAAGGAAATTTATCTTACATTTCTTCAGAGATATAACTTGATTTCGTTGTTATAGAATATATTTATTACAGTGGAATAAAAATAGGATTTCAGCAATACGTAAATATGTATTTGCGGAGAAAAACTGAGTATATAATGCATTTTAAATTCGCAGTTTTACTTTTGTAGCATCTCATAATATTATGTATAAAAATGAAGCATGCAATGAGATATCTTATTTTTCTAATCTTAAGTTTAACACAGATGAATCTAAGCTTAAGTTTAAAACAGACTACAATTAGGTGGCTAATCAAAAATATAATGCATGCATTCAGATCCAAAACTAGTATGTATTTTTGTTGAATTCTTGCGCATAATATTGTAATCGATCGTTTCAAAAGTTCTAAAGTTTCTCAACTCCATAATGAGATTAATTAATACCTTTACCAAAGTATTCTTTGGTGCATTTTTTAAAACTATTTTAATGAGTAAAATAAAATATTTTTCGGAGCATACAACTGTTAATTTTGCAGTTCAAGCTGAACACATTCCTTCTTCTAAGCCTAAAACAATACTGAAAACAGAAAAATGAAGAGACTACCAGGAAAAAATATAAATACATCCATATGAAACATCTTTTGATCGAAATAGAAGCACGCACACTCTTTTTTGATATTTTCCTTGGAGCAGCCAGTTAAGGGCTATTGGTCTGTGATTTCACGTCTATTTCAGTATCTAGTCCTCTACTCCAGTGGAACGAGGAAAAAATTCCGACTGTGGAGTGAATAATGCTACGAGAGATCTGTGTGGGGAATAGGGTGGAGATCGGACACACGCGATTCCACAGATCCACGACGATAGGAGAAATCTCAAGACCATCTCGAGGGTCCTCTTTTCTTCGTAGACAAGAGAGCGTGGACGATAAAATGCAAGGAGAATAGTTACCTCTCCAAGTCCGGACCTATGATTGGTCGGTTGCATTGAGGAAAAGACGTTCCCTCAGGACAGAAGAAAAATTGAGTCGGTGAAAAGAGGTGTGGGATGATAATATTTCCTTCTCTTCTCTTAAATGAATGCCCACGCAAAATGGAAGGAATTTTCCCTTGCAGCTGACCAATTGTGTCAGAAGAAAAGTTTATCTTCGAGAGAATGTATATAGCAGTTTTTTCCGTCTCAGAGAATATAAACATAATTTTATTGAATCGAATAAAATTTTTAAAAAACTTGGAGATTGTTTTGAATTTTAAAACTTTTTAAAACATCTATTTTGTAAAAAAAAATGCTTATTGAATCGTTTACATTCTCCAGAGTTTTGATGTTAGCTATAGGAGAGTCAGTGGGAGACTTTTTTGTTATGTTAGCTAACAAATTTAAGAGTTATGTCTTTAATTGCACAGTTCATTGAAGAAATTTCTGGAGAGTAAAATGTTGAAAATCTAAATGATGATAACAATATTGAATTTTTTATTTATTTAAGTCTTATGATATGGCCAACGACATTTTTAAAGTACAATATCCATTTCGAGAAGCAAGACAATTCAATAAACAAGACTAATTTATTGATTGCCTGAAGCCTTGTTGTTAACGCGTGCTTAAACAATTTCGTAGTATTAGTTAGTGAAAAAAATATTACTCATTCTTATGGTTACACAACTTTAGTAGCCAAAAATAAAGCAACTAAAATTTTCACTTGACGTAATTCCATTTTTATCCGATATCAATAGTTAGAGAAATTCCTAATCACCCGAGTTCCACGATAGGCATAAATATTACTTTAATTCAGCAAATCCAACACTCGACACAATAAAACGACATTTTTCATGCATTCAATTAGTAATAGAATTTAAGATAACTCTATAAATATAATAATAACTCTATCCGTAGAGCTCGAGAAAATATCATAAAAATAAATAAAACCTTCAAGGATAGGATATACATACACCCATATGGAACCTCATTTGATCGAAATAGAAGCACGCAGACTCTTCTTTGATATCTTCCGAGTAGCAAGCAGTTAAGGGCTATTGGTCAATGATTTTACGTCTATTCCAGCATCCACTCCTCTCCCTCAAGGAATGAGTAAAAAAGTACCAACTGCGGAGTGAGTGCTACGAGAGATCTGTGCGGGGAATAGGGTGGAGATTGGACACACGCGATTGCAGAGATCCACGACGATAGAAGAAATCTCGAGACCATCTCGAGGGTCCTCTTTTCTTCTTAGACAAGAAAGCGTGGACGATAAAATGCAAGAAGAATAGTTACCTCCCAAGACTGGACCTATGATTGGTCGGTTGCATTGAGGAAAAGAAGTCCCCTCAGGGCAGAAGAAAAATTGAGTCGGTTAAAAGAGAAGGTGTGGGAAGATAATATTTCCAGTCTTCTCTTAAACGAAAGCCCACGCAAATGGGAAGAAAATTTTCTTTTGCAACGGATAAACCTTATAAGAGGAAAGTTGCTTTCCCTGTGAAAGTTCTCAATTTGGATGGACCCATCTTGAAATAAATACTGAAAACCTTTCATTGCTTTATAGAAATATCATAGATTTTGCAAGTTTGAATATTTTTTAGGGCCCCGAAATTATTATCGGCAATCAGTTTACTTTAGGAAAAATTGTTCTCAGCTATATTAGAGGAAAGTTAATTTCTCAATATGTGTAAATATTCCTAGACAGTATTGTGTGTAAGAATACAAAAGGAATTTTATAGTTCTTTGTAATTATTTTAAGAAATTTTCAAAGTGATAGATTTATTCGAGTATAAAAATTACTGATTCACTACAATTTTCCAGTTAGTTGTCTAAGGATGAGAAAAATTGAAGATATTCTTTCATAGATAAAATAATTTAGGAAAAAGAGTTTAGTGGGAAATTCGTCTGGATATACTCATTAAAGAATGAATGACAAAAATGTAAGAGAGACAACCCTGAATTATCTTATTATTGAAAATTTTTTATTTCCATGATTGAAAACATTGCAGAGAATGCGTGTGAGAGAAAAATTCCTTCAGTGATGGAGCGAAACTAATAAAGAATTTCGCCTAGAAATCCCTAACGTTCCACCATTGAACAGTTTTGTTACTGAACCATTCATTGACTGTGAAACAAATAAAATAATATATATGTTTAAGTTGCGATACTTTTCAAATCGAACAAATTTCAGCATTTTAAATTATTTGATAGCTTTGAACTTTTTAATGCCTTCATAATCTTCAGCATTTTTATAATCATCGCTCTTATTGTTTGAATTTTTTGGAATGTTCATTCATAAATTTTTCACTTAACAAGTGAGAAGTATTTCACGAATAAATCTCTGTAAATAAAAGCATGTGGTAATAAGTCATTTGATATCCAACTCATGTATTTGCCATGTAATATAAATGATTGCTTGCCTTACTATTTATACAACAATTTTATAAACTCTTTAACTGACTCTTAAAAAGATTTTTAATATCAGGCTCCTTTTATCCTTCAAATTGTATACAATTAGCAAAATTACTTGAATTGATAAAAGGGCTAATTGATATATTTTTATTTTGGGATATCGGGAAACATATTTAAATGGCGGTTTAAAAGTATTTTCTAATACAGAAGTTTTTGCTGACCGTATAGAGTCAAAGGGAAAGAGAAGGCACCAGCTTTTAAAATGAAATGAAGAAAAAATATTTATATTTAAATTGAAATATAACACATATGATGTCCTGTATGAGAATATAATAGGGAAAATGTTTGCAATTTTATAATAAGTGAAATGGAATCATTAACTTACCATATGAATTTTATGGTATTTATCATAAATTTTAATATAAGTGCTTGATGTTTGCACGAAAAGATGTTTTTAGGAACAAAGCACATTTACCAAATCAAATGACAGGAGTGATACTTGTTTATCCATTTTGCTAGATTAACATTCCGTTTTAAGCTACTGTGGGTGCATTTGGAAAAGAACCTCTTAATTTTGATCCTTAATTAAGCGAGAAGCACGATATCTGTTTATATATATACCCAATTGTCAAACATCCGCGCCATACTAATACGAGGCCATTTGACATCCGTCAGTAGATTTTGCATGCTCCAGGCGCACATACACCACGTACATCTGATAAAACCAGCCCACAAACAACTGACTATCCGATTCCACCAGAAATTTATCGATGGTTTAAAGAGGCATTTCTTCAGAGTGCCTGCAGCTGTACACGGCATTTTACAATGATATTCATATTTGTGTTGTCTGATATTGATTTCAATATTAAGTTTGTAACAGAGAACAGGGCTTCGGTGCTATATATACATAGGACCTAAGAGCCAATAGGAAGATCAATCATGATATCTATTTTTGTTTCGGTTACAGTGTAATTTTTCTATTATTTTCTCAAAAGGATATTATTAAGGATATTTTAATTCCACGTAAGCCCATCCCGATTTATTGGGCATATTATGATTCTAAATGGAAGAACATGCAGTGGTATTGAACTGTAAGATATGTTCAGTCAAAATTTTCAGCTGTAATTTTAAATTATCCTTTATATTCACGAGATATCTGTTTATATTTACTACAAAGTTTCCTGTTTGTTATGGAACAATCCTAAAAAAATTAAGCAAGAATTCGAGATTTTTCATCAATATGTTTTCGTCTCCCAAAACTCATTTGATGACTTAGTAGAGTTTAACAGCAGCTTAAACTCCCATTGATAGTGCAGAACCAAGTTTGATCGCACACAACAATGCTCTCTTCAAATCGCTATCCAAACTTCAATCGTTCAATTTATATATGAAGCATATTGTGTCACAAAAGATTAAATCTTTTCCCAACAAATTTTCTATCATTTGTTCGCTCTCACGCGTTCCGGAAAGCTCGGAAAATGTAATTCCACTTTCGTGTAACCTGGATTGAAGAGGGAGACGGAAGGGAATTACGAATGTACAGAGGGAAAAAATGATAAAAAAAGGGAATACGAATTCCCAGACGAGGTACTAAGAAGATGCACAAATTCAATCATTTTATGATGGGGTCTGCGTATTTTCTATCCATTTTTTCCCCTACGCCATCTCTCTTTTTTTCCCCTGGCTCTGGAAAGAGGGAGAAAAAATGTTTGCAATTTTTTAAACTTGAATTTAGTTCTCCGTGAAATATGGAGAACAAAGTTTTCGCAAATACTACGTTTATAAAATGTTCGGTTATAAAGAGAAGTGTAACAGTGAATAATCGGTATTCCCCGACCACATTTGGTTTTGTCATTACTTTTTTTCTCTGTTCTCTTTCCATGGTTTTGCTTTAATAGGTATGCAAAGCCGCGGTAGTGCTACTTAGCCATAAATTGCGTCGAAATTTATGTCCGTTAGAAAGAGGTAATGCGAAAAAGTTGTCACGCTTCTTTAATGATCCATAAAATAGGATTAAGCCCTCGTGCTTTTTTCGCACGATTGCATAAAAATTCTCCGCTAATTCTCAACTCGCCAATCTCCGGTGAGGTGTGATCGTCGGAAAAAATTACTTCACCGCTCCAAATTAATAAATTACCGCCAAATGCATTTCCTTGGCTTAGTGAGCAGATCTTTTTAATGCGTACCGCAAAGGTGGATTAAAGATTTTATTTAGTTGCTACTTCGCTTTAAAATTAAACTTAGAGTTGTTTTCCTTCTAGCTCAGACATTCAAAAAACAGGTTTTTGTGTTATATTAATCACTGTTAATCACAACCGTAATTTTACAAATAAGATGGAATTTTAAATGCGGTAATGAACAATTATAGTAACAAATCTTTGAAAAATAATTTTTGCTTGTCTTAGAATAAAATAATTTGAGAAATATCACAAGTAAATTTCGTCAGAAAACGAAATTATAGTTCCTAGGATACTGGAGTTCCATTGTATTTCATGCAAAATTGCTGTAATTATTAGTTGGAACTTTATTTTAAGATAATTTTCCATGTCCTTCAATTTATTCAAAAACATTAAGTTTATTATCTCTAGTATGAAACATCGTCGATTGAGGACTTTTTGGGATTGATTCGTCTTTCTTGTCTTCGTTTGGCTTGATTACATCAATTTTAATTTTCGTGCGTAACAATTTTTACATCTCGAAAGTTAGAGAAAAAATGCCACCCAAAAATCATTAATAAAACCGAAATTGAAAATTTCGAAAATTAATATTGTGAATATTTTAAATTAATGTCCAACGAAACCAATTTTTTAAAAAAATATAGCGTTAACATTGGCTAAAGCACGCGAGTTAACCTTACGGCTACAGGAACTTAAACCAGAAGAACTACGTTCAATGCGGGGAATGAAATTCTCACTTGTGTCTGGTACAGCAGTTCTGCCAACCCTTATTCAAAGGTAAAACATTTTCTGGTACAACAGTTGTACCGTACCACCCGTAAGGAAAAGATTAAAGACTTGATGAAGCAATAGATTGGCATGGTATGAATGAAAAAGCATTGTTACAAATTGTGTTTGAAATAAATTTTGAAAATTTTACAAAAATCAGAGAAAAGATTGCATGAAAATATAATTAATATCACTAAAAATTTAATTTCTTGGATTTTTAATTGGTGTAAAAGCTATTTTTTTTGTATATTATGCTCTGAATTTATTGAGATAAAAACTTTAAAATTTTGATTAATTGTTATTTAATTGAAAACCTTATAAAAATTTTTTAAAATCTTTTTCAATGAGAGCCAATTGCCCGAAGAAGTAATTACGTGTCAGATTTGTTAATTCTAGGTCCAGTGGAACAACGGCATTCTGTGAGTAGATATTTTCGCGTGTCGTGGTTAATACGCTAGCCTAAAACCATTAAAATGATTTTAGGTTGGCTCCTCCTTGCCTCACGAACCAGCATTTCTCTCAATAATATAAAAAAAAACTCCAGGAAGAAGTGTGATATACAAAAAAAGAAGGAACTTGCTAGTCCAAAATGCATTTTTACAAAGATGATTTTTTTTGACAGATTACAGAAGTTTTCGAAATACCTTTATTTCTCTGAAACATTAAGTTCAATTTCAGTTTTCGTATTTTGTGAAGCAAATATTACGATTGTCAAGCAAATATTCCACTAACGGTTTCAGCAACATGAACAGGACAGTTTAAACTCAGTTGAATTTTTATATTGCATATTGTGTAATATACATACATTGTCATTAATTATTACACTTTTTATCTCTTGGAAAGAAACATCCAAAATGAGTTTAGGCAAAACAATACACTTAAATATTTATATTCGTGCATATGTAGATTCAGCATATCTACATACGCAAATTCGACACATCTACACATCCAGCATATCTACATTAGAGTGTATCACGGAAAACGATTTTTTGAAATTCAAAATTCTAAGTCGATGAAAAGTAGTCACTAAGGTCACAAATTTACCCAAAAAAGTTTTAGTCAAATTGAAAAATATTTATGTCTCCCGGAATAGGCCTAAATTTTAAATTATTTTGTCAGAAACGTGTATTTCAATTTTATTTTAAAAATATTAAAACAAAAATTTGTTTACTATTTAAGTGCAAAAATGTGAAGTTTAGTATGTTAAGTAACAGCAAAAAAATATATCTATCATGTAAAATTTAAGTCTCCCGGAATCTACATGAAATCTTAAATGTTTCTGCCAAAAACGCATATTTTTCAATTTTCAACTCATTCTTTAGGTTAATAACAATTCTTTATTTATAGTCTATATAGCAATAAAACTTTTTGAAATAGCGAAAATATAATTAGTTGAAAATCGCAAATACCGTAAAACTCTGGTGAACCGAACTCTGGTTAACCAAACCCTAGTTATCCGAAATGCTTCGGAAATCGCAAATCCAGAAAACACGTACGGAAATAATCGCGAAGGCAAGATTTTCTTGGCAACGATATCCCAACTTTTTTTCTTTTAAACCTTCCCAAGAGGGTCGGTGATTAATTTTAGGAAGCTAAAATTAATATTAAGGTATGGGTATTAACAATATTAACCCTGGAATGGTAACGTTGAGTCAAATTGACTAATTTTTCCCATTGAAACTGCAATTCTCCGAATTAACGTCTGTTTCCAGGGTATAGGAAAATAATTTTCTCCTAGGGAAAATAAGATGGAGCCAACATCCTTTAGAGAAAATAAAAACATTTCAGACAAAAGCTGCAGTTAAATTTGGAAATGCTTAAGTTTGTAAATAAAGCATTTTATTTCACACGTCTGCTTGATTTATTGCCATTATTATCATTTTCTAATCATTTATATATTTTTACGATTTTCTTAACTCTGTATTAGACACGAGAGATCTCCTATATTGCTTTAGTACATTTTGTGTTTCTCCTTGAAATCAGTCCGCAATTGTTTCGTGTTGATTTAGCTGTCTTCATAGACCTTTAACGGCCTGGGATAAAGGAAACTTCAACTTCATTACCCATCGGAAACCACAGAACACAAAACAACAATCCATCAGACTGGAAACCAAAATTCTGATCTCTCAGATTGCCATGTCCAAATTTTGATTTTTTTAAAATTTGTATTTTAATTCAATTCAAGTTGCATGCTATTAATACAGTAATTGTGTAATACAAAATAGTTTTACATGGGGAGTTAATTTCCTACCGAAATTATGCATGGCTCTCTAAAATCGACATGACTAATGTTAGTAGTACTTCCAGAAACCAAAATTGCTCCAAAAAGTTTAATATTTCCTATGTGTGCAATTTGCCAGAAATCTAGTAGATGCTTTTGTAGCATTGTAGTAATAAAATAATATGTATAAAACCAATAGAAATTTATGCATTTAAATGTAAAAGTTATAGATTCAAACACTGTATGCAGTTAAAGAGCATATTGTCTGCAGGATCGCCACGCTCAATATGCAGCAAGTAACAGTCATGTCTAACTAAGAGTAAAAGTTGAAATATGTTTAGTGCTCAGGATATTTTTTTAAATGTGATAGATGTTTGTGCATAAATTTCTTAATGATTAATTAATTGTCTATCATTGCAATTCATTCGCAGTTTTCGCAACACATTTGTTTCACCAAAAACTCACCAAGTTTATATAATTAGCGAATTTATTTTTATTTAAATAGCACGTAAACAGGGATAATATTTCAACATTGCTATGTTAAAAAGAGCAACAAAAGTTAGTTAGTTTTTCCTCTGAATTTCGTAATTTTTTTCAATGATTTTTAATGTCATTTCAACAGCAAAATTGTCTACGAAGAGAAAGTTTAATATCTTAAAATATGTCTTTGCAAAGCGTGGAATTGTTAATTTACGTAGATATATAAAGTAAGCATTGTAATTCTAGACATATTTTAAATATAATGTAACAAAATCAATGTTTCCTACTCAAGAAATACATTAGATGCATGATATAATAAACTATCAAAAGCTGAGATTTGTACTATAGAACCCCGGGAATCCGAACCCCAGGAATCCAAAATTTCGGATTATCCGAACATCTTTTTTTAAATTTTCTGAAAAGTTTTTACTGAAAAATGAAGGAAAAATAATAGTTACGGATCCGAAAAAAAACTAATGTTTATTCCTAAATTAAAAGAAGCATTCGAATTGGCCTTTAAGAATGAATGCTGCACCTTAATTAGTAGAAACAAACTCAGATATATTCTTTTTACCCTCAACTTGTTTGCCACTTAACCGTGCGAATCATCGCGTGCTCTTTCCGTACGCCTTCACAGAGCATCCAGAGTCAATACTCGACTGTATTTGTAATCAATGTTAAATACTGACTATTTAACATTGATTTATTAATGTTAAATAATCAGTATTCGGTAAAATACTGATTATTTAACATTAATTAATACTGTTAAATAATCAGTATTTTACCGAATTTCCCAGATAATCCGAATTCCCCAGAATCCGAACATAGGCCAGCCCTAATTATTTCGGATTCCCGGGTTCTACTGTCCCTAATAACACAAGACGCTGTACAATATTGTTACGATATCTTCGCGATATTGTACGGCATTCAGAATACCGGACAGCGTCGTAGAGATATCGTGCAATATCTTGTGCTAATATGGGTAGTTATGATACCAATGTTTTATTATTTGGTCAATAACTTCTCATAACTTTACCTATGTTTTAATGTACCTGTACATGCTGTTTCTTTTCAAATCACAAATCAGCTATGTACTTCTTTATTTTACGTTTATTAAAAATATTGTCGATGTTTCAGGAAGAAGGCTATATTTCCTTCTCTCTTCTTAGTCTCTTGCACAGTTCATTGTGCTGCTCAGATCTGATAACAATTTTAAAATAAAGCTACTAATCTTCTTTATGATAATTAACAATACGGACACTTTAGATAGCAGTTAAAATTGATACTTTCTAACAAGCAAGAGCAACTTCTCTTTCAACAAACAATTGAGAATACAAACTATCTTATTCCATGATTAACATTAACAATCTTTGGTCTCACCGGAAATAAATATAATTTCGTAATCTTGTCTGCAATAAAAAAATTAGCGAGAACGGACAGAAAAATATGCAGGTTAAATCAATTATTGTTAAATCATAATGGGGAGGTGAAATGTTTCGAGGTATCTGTGCCAATGACGTTTCCATTACTAGAACGTAATTCAAAATGACAAGGGCGACCCACTGTAGCTTACGAAGTTTCCCCGAATCTTTAACCTAGAAAATCAAATTAAAACACTGATCGAACTTTGGATTGCAATATGCCGCAGATTCATTAGAAAGGCATTGCCTTTTATGGTACCGATTCTTTCCTCTACTGCTTTATTAACATTGTTATGATTTCATGCATACAGAGTGTCCCAAAAAGGTCGAACAAGCGTTTACTTCCTTAAATATTGATTATAGACATATACTTTCAAGTACAAGCTTTCATCACATAAGATAAGAATTGGTACGAAAATACTTTGATATCCAAGCGGATTGATAATAAAAAGTTCCAAAAATTAAATTTTTATACTACCCCCATAGAGCAAAAATGTCAATTAGTATCTTTTTTTTTTACATTCATCTATATAAATTTCATTCATCTATATATAAAATTTTGCACGCTTCCATCAGCAAAACTTACAGATATATAAGAAGACAGAAAGAAGAGCACTTTTCCATACTTCTCACTGAAGTTTCATACAGTCTTTCGATGTACATTTTAGGGATAATGTACATATTTAAAAAAATCTTTAAAGGGCGGAATCAGTAAATAACAATGTATTTGTTAACTCTGGTCAAATCTCAATACTAGTCAAATAATACATTCATTGAAGTATTTACAAAAATAGTTCATCTTGTGAATCTTCAAAAGAAAGTCACGTTTACTTATCAGCAGTGAGGCTCATCTTCCCAGAAACAAGCAGTGCTATAAAAATATTGCTAGAATACAATTGAAACACAATTTTTCAAAAATAGCTATACCTTCACATAGTTTAAACTTGTAGTTGTAATTATCTCAATTGAATTTTAGATAATTACAGTACTTATTTTAGGTGAGTTCCGTTTTAATAAGAGAAATCGAATAAGTTGGAAACAGTCATGTTCCCGTTGAGGCAACATGAAATTAAATCTGAAACCTAAAAACAGAGAATGAAAAAAAAATCTAGAGCGAAAATTCAAATCATGGGTGATATTGAAAAGGGGAAAAAAGAGATAATTATTTGGTTTTCAGCGTAAAATAGGAGCATCCGAAAATTCAGTTCCAGCTAGGTTCTAAGACATAAAGGATAGCTACTCGCCTTCGTCCATTATGGCACTTAGTTGTACGCAATGAGTGAATTTTAGTGCTTTTCAAAAGTATTTGGTGTGCAGCTCAATCCTGTGTCTATCTTACTCTTTTATTCATTTTCTGTCTTCTTTTTATCTTTTAACTCTCAGAGTAGAGAAGTAAGAAAATTAAAAAAAAACAAAAATAAGAATTTTTAAAATAATTTTAGAGAGTTCTGCTGCTGTACAGACCTAAAGGTCAAGTCGCCACTGCTTTTAGGTAAAGCTTAATAATACGCTTTAAGAGCGAAGAGTAAATAATTCAGTATTCTGGTTCAATATTAGGCTGTTTTCCTGTTTTATCTTAAATTTTCATTTTCACATGTTGTCCTTCCATTCTTTATCAAGCCGAAAGTTGCGACTATCTGCAAATGAAACGGAGTAACATTAGGTGTCATTGGTAATTTATTTTCAATACGTGATGATTGGCTGATATACTTCTTGACAAGTATTTACATTTCGATGTTTTTCTGTGTTAAATAAATTTGCATTTCTGCAATAAACATATCCATATATATTTGTGAGGAGCCTTTTAAATTTAAAAATTAACATATCTTTGTAAGTTTTGCAGACAGAATTGTGAAACTTAGTTTGTGCATAGATGAGTGTAAGAGAAACATTTCACTCATTGACACTTTTGCTCTATGGGGTAAGCATAAAAAATTTAATTTTCTTAACTTTTTATTTTGAACTTCCACAGAAGTCAAAGTGTTTTGCACACAAATTCTTACCTTATTTGATGAAACTTTGTAACTGGAAGTACATGTCCAAAATCAACATTTAAGGAAATAAACGCTTGTTTCACCTTTTTCGGGACACCCTCTATAATAATTTTAAAACATTACTAAGAATTGAATGCAAACTTTCAGTTCATAATTTTTGTTTCTGTGTATCATATAGTATTCTTTTACGATTCTTATACATTACATGCATACATATTTATTTGCCACATGTTAATTTTTAAATCCATATCTGTTTTTATCTTCAATTCTATTATATTATTACTATACTTCATACGTCGCTATAAGCTGTAACTGCATGTATTTTATTTCAACTCATATTTTATCTCTCATGTGTGAGTTTCACTTATATACGAATGTATATCGTTCTAAATTGAACAAGGAATCCTCACATATTATCTGTGAAAGCATGTTCTGAAATATACAGCCTCATGTATTCCTGACGGGATTTCGTGTTGCTTCGAAACGGTAAGTTAATATAACTAAGCTAAACCCTTACCTGATTCTACAAGCATATCTTCCAAGCCTTTTACAGTTGTCATATTTTTTTATGACTCTTCACTTTGCCTTTATCACAGAAGTACTACTATTGTTATCAGGTTCCAATTTATTCTAACTTTCTACGAATAATAAAACGAAAAATAATAATAAAAAATTTTCTCGAGAGTTTGATGTAACTCAACATTTTAGGCCTCACCGAGTCCAAAAAATGATGTCTGTTTATGAGCACAATTGCTCAAAAACAGTATTTGCGAATCTTAATATGCTGTTTTTTTCATCTAAATTCTAAATTTTTATCGAATTTTGGATGAAATCCATCAGTTAAAAGGTTGCCTATTTGTCCGTCCGTGTGCATATGAACAAGATGACTGAAAAAACGCAAGTTCGTGCAGGCTGATTTGTAAACTAAATAGTTTGAATAGAAGATAAACAATTAAAACTTTTCGATCACCAGAAGTTATAATGTGATTCAAATTTTGGACAAGATCCATCATAAGGTTGGCTGTCTGTCAGTATCACTATTCGAGTGTATGCGACCGCTGTAACTCAAAAAAGCAACAAGCTAGCTAGTTACATGAATGTAAGTATGTGACATTTACACTAAACTGTAGAATAGGGTAAATGAAATGAAAGAAGTCCATATTATCCCACACTCGGTTCTCTTCGGTATATGATGAAGTTAAACATAATTCATAAATGGAACGTAGAAGCATGTTAGATATTTGAGGCGATAACACTTCCGCGGGTTAATTCTAATTCTTACAAAATGCGTCCTTTGAAAAAAAAATATATATATATATATATTTGTATGTATGTATGTATATATGTATATATATAATTACTCGTTTCTAATCTTGAAATATTTGAGGGATTTATTCCCCAATTTTTTCGTTTTTCCATCAATTGGCTTTCGCAGAGGGTTGGCTCCACAAATCTAGAGTAATGCGGCTACATCGTTTCCCAAGACTGCTTGGAATTTGATTGTTGAAATTCCAATTCTGGATTGTCTTTTTCATAGTAGTAGTCTATATTCAAACTACCTTTTGTATTTCATTTGTATGATTATTGCTAAGGTAATTAGATTTTAATTTTAACATTTAGATTAATATATGTATATACTGAAAATATAACACAAGTTTTGATTATTTGAAATATTTAACTATATATATATATATATGAAAATCATTTAATACGTTATGTTCACTCATGATTTGTCATTTAAATGGTTTACTTTCTTGAAATATTTTTGCAACGAAGTTTAAGTTCTTGAAAATCCATAATGTCAAAAGTAGCTTATTTGCTAATGCAAAATAATTAAGTAACATATAAATAATGAAATGAAGAATAATCGACAACATTGAATACAATTCACCGACTCAATAGTATTATGCCGAACAAATTTCAAGAACATGATTGTCTTAATTCTTGCTACAGAAATTCTTTGTTTTGGAAATGAGAAATGCTTAGAGCAAGTAATTTTATTTCTTAATTACGAAAATTAGCAATAGGCGCACTTATGATATTTAAGCAGCATTTGTTCTTTGGCGAGACTGTCTTTCATTATTTTCTTATTTTTGTGAAGCTAAGTGAAATCAAATTGCGAAACAAACATCTAATTCTTATTTTAAAAGCACATTAGAATCTCGAGCAGTGTTCGCGCGGTGGCAAAACCAGAAATAATCCATGTGGTTGCATAAATGAGCATGCAAATCATTTGTAGCACGCATTATTTGCATTCCAAACCATAAAAACGTTCATAAAATGGAGAAATTAAAATAAACGGATTGTTGCTAACCTAATGCATTCAAATCGCTCCAGCGTAGAAACTCGGGAGGAAAAGGTATTAACATAAACAATGTGTGTAATTTGAGCGTGAAATTAATTCGGAAAGAATCTGTTTAACTTCTAGGGGCATCGTTCGCGGTGAATTGCTCAGACCCGTTGTCTAGAGAAAGACTAGGAAAACTTGACTTTGTTTATAAACGTCGCATTATTCTCGTGTATTTGCATTCCTTAACGGACAACTTTTGAATGCATTAACTGCATCTAGATCTGTATTGTTTGAGCTTTAAATTTTGGACTCGGTTCGTTTCCGTTTCAAGTCGTGGGATTTTCTCACTAAATAACTTCATAAACTCTTAAAGCGGATAAGATTAAGCATCTACATAACTTGCGTAGCCGAGGCAATTAAAATTTGTGCTCCCAACTGTATTTCAGTTTAGCTCAGAATACACTGTACGCATATTTTTAAAAATGGAGTGACATTTTTGTCTGTCCTTTTACTTGAATTATTAATTAATAAGTCATATAACTTCTTAAAACTTGTACAATATGTAAATTTGTGCTTATTTCTTCATTTTAAAATTATGTTTTAATTAATTATGTGGATATTTCTTCATTATAAAATATTATTGGGGAATGTTATATAATTAGTCATTTGGCCTTTAATAACAGACGGGACAGATCTGACCACCGTGTGCCAAGCATATATTATTTCATTACCTGAACTCCTTCTATCTGTTTCACACTCTCAGAAAATAACTTAAATTTATCACTTAGAAAGTTATTTTCATGATTAAAAGCAGAAGTTTTAAAAGGAAAATTTAGAGTAAATATCTAGCTGATTATCTTAAGTACATTTTTTAAACCGTTTACATTCAAGAACGCTGTAACATAAATCTTTGAAAGTATACGAATGTACACACTGCCAAGAGGATTCAGTTGATTCGTAAAATTTTGCAACTTATCCATGCGCATCTTTGTGCTAATCGTATCTTACTGTGAAGTAAAGAAAAGAACGAAAGGAACAAAGAAAAAAATACAGAATACTCCCTCTGACTATAATAATGGTGCGAATGTGTAAATCGATTGACTATCTGAGATTATTGCAATATAAAATTCACTACATTTTTTCTTCAGAAGTGGCACATGAGTTGGAACTTATTCAAACAGTCGATAACAATTTGATAATTTTCCTTTCACTTAGTTTTCACTCAAAATACTCAAAATTTCGGATTTAGAGAAAAATTCATCTCCAATTGAAATAATTACAGTATTGATCTCTTATGAATTATCTTTATTGGTTCGTCATGCTCACACTTTGGTTTTACGCCATTTTCTTGATTTGTTGACTTCTAATTTCTTTAAAATGTTTCATGTATATCATTGAGTCACATAATACTGAATAGCCAGATAACAGCATTAATATAGAAATCCCAGCCATTGATGACAACACAATGGATAATTCAATACAAAGTCTTTATCGAAAGATGTATTTGAGGGAAAGTAAGAGCATATAATAGCCATTTTGGTCGTTAATTTTCGAAACCGAGGTAAAATTTTAATAATATTTGTTCTGTAGAAAAATTAACTGGATCTAGTAAAATCACAAAAGTTGTTAATTTTTTAATGGTACTTTGTCTTAACAATTTACATTAATTGATCTAAATTATATATAAAAAATCCGGTTACGGTTCTGAAAGATTGCTACTTTCACATGAGCAAAGAAAAGGGCTATCTTAATCTTAAGTCGGGCAAGATGACTTTATACCTTACACATGGCTAGAATGAAGGACAAAACTGAAGCGAAGGTCAAAATAAAGTTAAATTATCTCATAAATATGAAAAAAAAATCTCGGGAAATACTTCAGCAAACTCGAGTTACATCCAGAATCTACGACTAAACAAAAGTTGACAAAGGAAAGCCATAAAAATTCCTGTCGATGTCTCGGGGACGAGACATCAAAGAAGAATACTCCCGGCGACTTTCATCTCGGGGAAGTGTATGTCTTTAGATTTTCAACTCGTTCATAGATCGAGAGAAAAGTTCCCCGCTTTTTTGATGCCGTCGGATGAGAAATCTTCCCCAGGCGACGGAAGGAGAGGCGAGATCGCATATTATCCGACTCGGACCCTTTCAGATGACAAGATTGCTGTCTTCTTTTTCCGAAGGCCTTGCCAATCTTAATCTATCAAGAGAAAACGACGACAAGGCCCCATCAGCCGAGAGTCAGAAATAGACGATAAAGGAATGGGTTCGCCGTGTTGGAAATTTTAGTCTTCTTCAGATGGTGATGTTGAATGTTCAACTCTGGAT
>BGPR01000074.1:885524-923142 GCA_013235015.1 Araneus ventricosus
TCGTGTACAACTTTCACGCAATATCAATTAAATAGTTTTTGTTTTATTCCGAGTTTTGCCTTTGTTGCTCATTTTTTGCGCAGGAGTGTAAAATAAAGGAAGTACTAATTATTTGATGATAGCTTTCAAAATAAAAAATTTATTCCAAAAATCAAAATCGTTATAATGTTTTGCAGTATCTCTGAATATAAACTTCTAGTTACAGAGCAAAATAATTAAGACTTCAACTCTGAATATTAAGGTATGTATAAGTTAATTTGACGTAGTAAATCGCACACGATATATATATAAATAATAACAAATAAAAATACACAAAACTATTTTAGAAAAAAAGAGAGAACATTCAAAGGATAAAAATAATTAGAACGCTAACGTAAAGGATGCGTCTTCAACAGGGAAATCCTTTACGAGAATATAGATTTATTTATCGGTTTTTTTCTACACAAGCTTAAGTGTAACAGTTGAATAAAGCTTGCTTCCCTGGAACATAAAGCTTGCTTCTCTGGGACACCGAAAAAACAAAGAAAACATTTACGTGCATGGATAGAAAAACAACAGAAACAGTGTCAGTAAAACCAAATATGAAAAGGAAATCATACTCGAAACAAAAAAGAAGAGAAAATTCTCAAAATTCTCCCAAACAAACACGTGGTAACGTTGATACAAACACGTGCAGAAGTGCTGATTCAATACTTTCAAGTTCAAAAGTAGCGTCGCGGTTAATAAAGAACCAATAATGACTAGAAAAAATAAATGTATTGTTTGAAAAAAAATTATACTCAACGGCGGTTATCGGTTAGTTTTACGTATCTGGTACAAAGTGCCCTATTTAAAATAATTTACAAAAAATATTATAACAGAACCAAAATTAACTAGAAAAAATAATAAATTTATGGATTGAAAAAATTGTTAGACAGTGGAAGAGAAATACCAAAAATATAATGTTGCTAAAACGCCAAAAACCAGGGATGACAAGGGTGGCACCACTTTAGTAAAACAACGCTTTTTATCGTAAGCCTTTCAATCGTCGATATTCTCACAGTGCAGTTGACGAATTACTGCCGTTCTGATAAAACAACTTCATGAGTAATGAAGTTACTCTCTTAATGTATATGCCGTCTTAATGAATATGTCTCTTATGCCGTTAGAGTATTTCTTCTCTAACAGCATGGTGAAAATAATTTTACGGCAGAGATCACTGGCTTTTTAGACAACTCCAAATTTGCATAACATTCTTTCTCGTACACGGAAACCGCTATCTATCGGTCGAAATTTTAACTAATTTTTTTTCCATATATATTTTCCCCATGGTCCATATAACGTATATTCCAAGTTTTATCGACATCCGTCCACCAGAACGATCTAAATACGGTAACTTTAATTATAACCACCGTGTATATTATTCTAAACATTCATAACAGAATTACAAGGTAAAATGAAATGCAGTTTGCAGCAGAAAAGGGAAACGTCTAAAATATTTTTTACAGTACCTTCAATATAGAAGATGTATGTGAGCAGAACCAATGTTTCTGGAAAGATTCATCCCCATAACGTTAGGATATATGACTATGAAAACCCAAACATTTTAGTCGAACATGAACGAGACAGTTCCACGCTTAATGCTTAGTGTGGTCTTTCACACGACGTTGTAATCGGCGCATTCTTCTTTGCAAATAATGCAATCAATGGTGGTGCGCCGGGATCTTGTTGAGTTTCACATTAGTCCACAATTGGAACATTTACAGCCAAATATTTTATTTGAGAAGAATAGTGATAGCCACTTCATATACGTAAATTATTCGATAGAATATCTCCCGAACAACGGATATGTCGTGGGGGACCAATACCTTAGGCTCTTCGATCGCCCGACATAAATTCACAAGATTTTTTCTTGTAAGGCTACATGAAAGACATTGTTAATCAAACAATTGTTTCTGATATTTCTGCCTTAAAGGAAAGGATACAATTATCAATCCTACATATCAAAGTAAAAAGCACTTGGAGGAAAATCGAGGAAGACTGGACATTCTTCGTGATACAAAAGGAGCTCACGTAGAGCTTACACTTAAGGTACTGAAAAAAATAAAAAAAACCTGTTGGATCTCTTAATTCTTTTGCCACAAACTGCATTTGATTTCAGTTTTTCATATTTTTTATTAATGTTTAGAGCAATAGAGGTCTTTCTTGGAAACAATGCATATTGGAATTTTGAAATATCTTGCTCACAATATATTCACTTCATTCAGTATATCATACCAAATGTTCAAACTTAATGAAGTAAGCTTATTTTCGATTGACTGGATTTCGAAGTTCTTTTCCATGTCACTGGTAAGTACATAAAGGTATTTCAAAGCTACAGAAAATTGTGTTCATGGTATATCACAGGTTTCATACTTACGAAACGACAGTGTGAAATCGAGACTTTTGTTTCTGACAGTGGTTTCGGAATAAGATAATTGAAATGCTCTTTTAATATATCTCAGAATATCCTAGAACATTAAAAGATACTATATATGTTTCGTATATAAGCCCAAAAATTGAATTTGCAAGAAGGGATAATTTTGAAATTTCTCTAAAAAATTCATATCTTGACTTCCGTCGGGCATATACTGTATTTTGTAATTTTTTTTTCAAGATATATGTTTGCACGCTTTTATTGAATCCCTAATATTAACTCCGATACTGAACGTTTGTCCTCGACAGTTCCCCAAATTTAATTCCTCATTTTATAATATGCTTCCAGTCTTAAATGACAATCCTTTTCCTGTAGAGTCTTTTACTGTTTCAAAACAAATTGATGGTTCTTGTATATTCACATCCCTTTCAGAGGCATATGCATTAACATATCTTAAAATAAAAGATATTTGCACTTAATAGCTCACGACTGGTGTGCCATCTAATAAACTGTGAAATGCTTAGATTTCTTAACAGAGTTTATAATTCTCTTCCTAATAATTTTTAGCCAAAAATAGAAATCAGATCATCTTGCATTCTGTGATATACCTAAATAGAAACGCGATGCTGACCCTACGCAACGATCCAAATGTTGTTTCATGATTGGGTAAACTTTGTCAGATAATTCTAATGAGGCCTAAGAAATTGCCGTTGTGTAGTTTATATAAAGCATCGCTACATCCCCTGAACGCCAAATTATGTTCTCATAAATATAAAAGCGCTGACACTACATTCTAAACTCTGTGTTACGTTTATTATTATTTTTCAATGTACTTTGTCAATAATGTTTAGCAGTTTGAAATTTTTTTCAAGTTGGAAAAATTTTCATATATCTTCTAAATGATACTCTGATCTTTCACGATTTTGTTACCGCGAACTTAAATGTATCCATTCGTTAATGTATCCGACTAGGTTAAAAAAGCGATTTTCGAAGAAAAATTAAAAAAACTTATTTAAAATCCAAAAATAAAGTCGCAACTTTTAAGATTCTAAAACAGTCTTCGTTTTTATTTTCATTTCTTGAATATTTTATTACTTGATATTAATTTTAAATAATATGTTATTATATTTTTTAAATGCGTTTTCTGAAAAATGAAAATTTTACTAAAATTGGCCCACGAAAAACGTGATATCTCCAAAACAATTTATTAAAATTCATTGAAATTTGTTACACACGTGTCAAAAATCTTTGAGGGTGTGATAGCCCGCAGATTTTATGATAGCTTTATTTAGTTATGTTTCACAGTCACTTTCAGTTCGAAACATAGGATAATTTTGGCAAAATAACAACGACGACAACTTTGAATGTTCATAAAATACCTACTTATTTGTTAAAATAAATTTTTTCTTGAGGTCTATGGCATTCTAAATAGTGTGAAAAGTACGTATGAGATATTAAAATTAAATATGTCCCATATTTTTCAATTATTATTTTTCTTAACATTGAAATTCTATTAAAACTCTTGAAAAAAATTATTATTTTCAAAAGCTACTAATGGTATATGAATTTTCAAACCTATTTTTTTTATTTAGCTCTGTAAGTATCTGTAAGAGAAGTGGTATTTGAACAGTGCCGTAGCGACGCGAGGGAGCAAGGGGTAGATTGGTCACGGGGGCCAGTTTTAAGGGGCTCCATTGGGACAAAGCAATAGTGCTTTTACATCACTTTTTAAATTGAATTTTCATGAACAGGCGAAAATATAATGCCTTGCCTCTCTCGCCATTAAATCTTGCTAAACCATTGACAACGATTCGGAGCGAAAAAATTATATATGCTCCAGGCGACAGTTACCCTTGCAACGCTAAAGTATTTTAAAAGATTAACTTACATACATAGCACAGTTTGGCATCTTCTTGCTTTGAGTAGAGTAACCGAGTAACCATCTTCGTTTTTGGTGTTAACCAATCATTAATATTCTTAAAAAATAATTTTTCGGAAAAAAATTGTGCTATTTTTATCTTGGAAAATCACATTCTTCTACTTGCGTCACGCTATTTTAAATAATAGCTATTCTGAATTGATGCGTTATAATTTCAGGCCAAGTACCAGGATCATTGATATCGATATTTTTTGTCTTCGTCGCTTTGTGGATTCTGTTGAAGCAGCGATTCCCGGAATAATTCGCTTTGCTCTTTAATAGACGCCAGCAAAAACTGCTGTCTGTAGGTTCCCCTCTACGTCACAATTATCTTCCTATTCTTCAATTTTCTTATAATCGCTTTATTCTTCTTTAAACGAGAGCTGGCTTTATGATGAACAGGATCGTTTTCGTGGAGTCGTATGCAAATCGGGTTTTTGATTTTTAAAACTTAGCGGATTTTAGGTTTCTAAAACCTAGCGGATTTTAGGTTTTTAAAATTTAGCGGATTTTAGGTTTTTAAAACTTTTGCAAGAGAGTTCCTCTAGTGTTTCGTTATTTCTTCTCTCTTTCTTTTTTTTCCACAACTTATCAGAGCTTTGGTATCTTTACTATTCATGTTTCAAAATTGTTTAAAAACATTTTATAATAAACATTAAATTACCTTTTTTAGTAATATGATTAAAGCAAACAAGAATCAAATACATTACTCGGTAGCTTTCAGTTCTTTATTACATTAAACACTTCTCTTCCTTTAAAATGCGAATATATTATTTATTTTTACTCCTCGAGATACAAACGTATGACGTAGGATCATCTGTTACAATGCAAGCAAAATGAAACAGATTTTTTAAAAAATTTTCTCACTATGTAGTCGCCGCTGGTTACCTGCAAGCATAGCAAGACTCTAAGCATCCAAACTTGTCCTGGATTGATCCATATAAAATGCATACGAATTGCGATATAATATTCAGTTGTTATGTTTATTCGGTTAAAAAACACATTTTTCATTTGAAAAAATCAGTTTTCGGCGCAGGGCCTTGTGCACTTGCACCCACCTCGGGTCGGCCCTGCACTCAATCATAAAAGGTTCAACTTCAGCTCAAGGGGAAAAAAGGATAACAGATTTTGCTTAGCGTTTAATTTACGAATTGGTCAATGTATTTATACGCTGGTTTGCAAAAATTAGGGACTATTTCATAAAATGCGAAAAAATGTGCAATTAATACGAAAACTATAGTTCCAAATCATTTATGTAGAATCGCGTTACATGGAATCGAGTATCGTACACATTTTACACTAGAGATTCAGTCACGAGGGCGATCAGAAATTGTAGAAGACAGAAAGGGATCTCAGCCCACCCCGTTTCAAAAGAAACTGACCATGATTTGAAACTTTCCTTAATGGTTTTATTTGCTACGCACATTGCTTACCTGCATTTTCTTAAAAATAGTATGTATATTCCAAAAGATCTGTAGGTTTATTTAAAAAATACCAAATTTTTCCACAAGTTTTTTGCTTATAATATGTAGAGTTTTCGTTCAATTATGCGAAATTTACAAAACACTCGGCAGTATATTACAAAAGAATTGTATTAAAATTTGAAGTAAGTAAGTTGGATATTAAAGGAAATATGAGTATTTGCACTAAATACTTTTTTACTATGCATGTGCGAGACATAGCGTATTTTTTTTTATATTTTCAAAGCCAGATATATAGAGCAACTTATATAAAAATTCAAAATGAATACGATTAAAATTCAGAAAGATGTCGGCATTTCAGTGAGGCGAATTTCAATATCTCTTTAAGAGATGCTAAATTATGAGGGTTCTTACACAAACTAATATTTTTTTGAACGTGACTCTGCGAATGGTTATCGGCGAAATGTAATTTAGAGAATGTATTTAATTTATATAGCTTAAAAGCAAAGAACTAGAAAAAATAGAATAAATTTAACTTAAATTTTAAACAAAAACAGCAAACAAATTTTAAACAATGAAATTTCGATAATATAAATGGTTATGCATGGGTATTCAGGATATTCAATTTCCCTAAAATTCAATGTTACTATATGGAGATTCGAAAGTATCAATTTGTGGAGAAACCCTCATCACTTAGCTCCTCTCAAAGAGAAAATGAAATTCTTCTCACTGAAATGCCGACATCATTCCGAATTTTAAGGGGATTCGACTGGATGTTTTATATAAGTTACTCTATATATCTGGCTTTGAAGTTATAAAAGAAAACTTCCGCTGCGTTTCGCACATGCGCAGTAAAACAATATTTAGTACCAATGCTCATACTTCCTTTAATATTCAAAATAACTTAGTTACTTCAAATTTTAATAAAATAATTCTGAATAATTTTAATGAAAACTCTACATATTATAAGCAGAAACCTTGTGGAAAAAATTTTGGATTTTTTAAATAAACCAACAGATCTTCTGGAATATCTATGCTATTTATATTAAAATGCAGGTAAGCAGTGTGCATAGCTAAGAAAAGTCAAATTAGGGAAAGTTTCAAATCATTGTCAGTTTCTTGCGAAATGGGGGGAGAAGATCCCTTTTCGTCTCCTTCAATTTCTGATCGGTCCCCTAAATGCGCTCGTGACTGAATCTCCAGTGTAAAATGTGTACGATAGTCTATTGCAAGTTACACGAGTCTCCAAAAATGATTTCGAACCATAGTTTGCTATAAAAATGTATTATGACAGTTCTGTCTTTAGTACGAAATTGATGAAACAAAAAAAAATCAATCGATGCGGCAATAATTAAATATATTTAGATTTAAAACGTGAAATATACCTACATATATTTTCAGTTCACGGCACTAAAAAGACTGATGCCTCACCATGTACACTTCCGTTCCACACCTGTTGTTACAGAATTAATTAAGTTAATCATGAGCAAAATTAAAATATTTACCTACTGTGTAATCACCTATAGATGATAAAAAATATGTTCAACTGTCAAAACTTCATTCTAAATCGGTCAGTTATTATCAGACAAAACACCTCAACAATCCCGTCTTTACACCAAACCGATTGACTTATCTTTGTGATTTATTCCTGTCTGGCGTCCCAGCCAATACGCTTGAGAGAGAATGCATCGAATTTATTCACAGCATCGTTCGAATATATCTCGGAATAAAAACCTCATTAAATAACCTATTGTTCTAGGAAACTGAATCCGGTGCTTATCTGGAAATATTTGACTTCTTTCATCGTATCACGTGCGATAAAAAGAAAGAAGCTCAGCTCTTATAGTTATTTTTTCTCTCGCCCCTCATACGTGGCTTAGAGGGAGGCTTAAAAAATGCGAAAAAGGTTTCAAAACAGAAATTCGTGACTCGAAAGATGGAGTGGAAAAAGCATGAAATACCAAATCCGGGATTTACTGTGGCGTTTGGCCGCAAGCTTTCCGTCTCGCCAAACAAAAGTGTCGGCACAAAATTCCTCAGTGAGGGGCGTTATGTAAATTGAATCTGCTGAAAACTTGAAGTTTTTGGATATTTTTGTCGACATCAGCTTTTTTATATCAAGCTTTTCTTCCTGTTTTTCTTTTCCGGTATAAACAACAGAGGTAAGCGTTTTCAAATTGAAAGGCGAGAAAGAAACCTGTTGGATTGATTGTTGACTGATCGGACCTTTGGAGATTCTGGGTGGTCAACTGGAGCTTTAATTTGAAATTGTTTCGGCTAGTATGGTTTAGGGAATATAACTGACTTTGGGAAATAACTTTCATGCAAATATGATGATGTAAATATATTTTTTCCCTTCGACGTTTCTCGTCAATCATTTACTTAAAAACCCTTTTGATTCAAATAGATGAAAAAGGCTTCCCAGCTGCCTACCCTGGCCTAACATCTTACGTTTCGCGGCTGATAACTCGTTATCGTCGGATACCAAGCAACATCTAAGGATGATGTTCAATTATACTAGATACAATTATGACAGTTGAACTATAGATAAATGATCTTGAAGGAGATGTCAATGGATCAAAAGTATAGAAAACAGCATTGACAGAATGTGCGATCGACCACTAGATGTCTTCGTGCCAGATTTGTGCAGATTTTAATAGAAATGTGCGTCCAGAGATTTCTATCATTATATTAAAGGATGTCCAGAGACCCTTCGTTTCTTTCTGCATGATTTGAAATTACATAAGGGTCATTTTGGGCGGAACCTCGTAGATTTGAGCTAAGATCCAAGGACGAGAAGTGACCCGGAATACGTTTTAGGCATCTGCACCTCATCAGAGGGCGGACCTTTCACCTTCGACTGACTTATAATGCACCATTGTCCGTACACACGAGGAATCTTCCGTCCAGGGCCGGCTTTAAGCCGATTGGACCGATTGCTCCTAATAGGGTCCCGCGCCTAAGGGGCCCCGCTCCAGAATGCTATCTACTCGCAGCTCAGCTCAATGGCGTAGCTAGATTACGAGAAGATACAAAATTGAGTTCAAAAAATTAAGGGAGAGACTTTTTTTCTTCTTTTTTTGATTTTTCGTATACGAAGTATACAAACCGTCCACCGAAAGCCTTTCTGTTGTTCATCCGTGTACATGTAGACACGATGACACAAAATCAAAAAGTGTTAGAAGGATAATGTTTGGATACGGTTTTTATCATCATAATTGTAGATCCGTATCCTATTTTTGACAAAATCCTTCTAAGAAATGCATCTGACTCTCTGTCTATATGTCTGTCAGTGTGTAAGTGAACCCCATAACTCACAAGAGCGAAAATTGTAATTCAGTATCAAATTTAGGTTCCGATCTGAAGAAAGAAGGTCCAAAATACATACTCGGTTTTCTTCATTATTCTATGGAACATAAAGCCCGCCATATTGTGCTAGTAAACGAGAAATTCGAAGGGAAAAGTCCCGCTTCGTTTTTCATAACTCTAAATCCTTAGATTCTTAAAAACTAAAAAAACCTTGTCCAACATCTGGATTCCAATCGGGCCCCACATCCCCTAAGGCCGGCCCTGCTTCCGTCTAATCGGATATCGAACCC
Source organism: Araneus ventricosus (assembly GCA_013235015.1). Classification (NCBI taxonomy): domain Eukaryota; kingdom Metazoa; phylum Arthropoda; class Arachnida; order Araneae; family Araneidae; genus Araneus; species Araneus ventricosus. The sequence continues at coordinate 894,858 of BGPR01000074.1, forward strand.
ATAACCTCCCGATTCCGCGGCACAGATTCTGAAACGAGACGGAACGCTTTGTGTGTGTACCAGTCTACTATTGCTGACTGAAGCGAATTTTTAAACAGAATTTTTTTTTCTTTTCGTAACTCTACATTTTTCACTTTCTTAAAGTAAATTAAACACTTTAATTTATTGAAATTTATACTACAGAAATAATAATATACAAGCTTTTACTCATTGTTCTTATTAATCTGCTAAGGAATTTTGTACTTTACCACATTTATTCATTTTTTCAACTCCCAGGGACCCTATAGATATGACAAACCTCATCAATATAAGAACTTTCCTACAGAAAAGTTCTTTTAATTCATATCACAGAATTGTGGCACTACAAATTTAATTATTATTTTTAGCTATACAAGTTTCCTTATTTTATCTTAAAAATTCTTCGGAAAATTTCACATTACTTTCAAGTATTGTTTAGAAAAACTTATCTTATTTCCTTAATACTTCGAACGGTCATTTGGGACACCGAAAAAGATTTTGTTTTCATTTCAAAACTCAATTTGGAGAATTGGGAGAAATTTAAAAGCTTATAAACAACCATTTCGTTGTTCATTAGTGGTTTTCAAAACTTCTTCCCAGAACCAAATAGCTTTACGAACAACAAAAACAAAAAATCCATAACCAAATGAGTTGCAGTTTAAGAAATGGTTAACAAAATGGACCGGACCACTACACTGAGGAAATCCATTTCATCCCTCTCCCTCCCCTAAATGTTTTGCATCGGACGCGTACAAATGCTCCCTCTTCGTCAAATGCGTGCCGCAGGTTCGAAGGGAAGGGGAGGGATGCCTGTTCTCAGAGGGGTGACGCAATGGCGGCAGTGCGTGACACAAATGACTCGCGTGACCCACGAGATGAAAAATGTTCCCCCAAACCTCCCGCTGCTCCTTCAGAAACTGCTTGTCTTACCCCCACAAAGTACTCATTTTTCCTCCTCAATTTCTAGAAGTTTTCTGTGCCAAGTGGCATTAGTCGGAAATTTAAATCACAGATAGGATTCTCTCTTTTTTATTTTCCTTTTTGTTGTATTTTTGTGTGTAGATGTACTCGGGAACAAAATTTCAGATAGCGGTGGTTTTCCTGGGAGAAATAAGACATGAGGGCTGTCGGGGGGGGGAGAGGGATGGTGAAATAAGTTATGTCTCCACCTGAAGACGAGGTTGTGTACTTACCTACGAGAGTATCGATTGTGGAGGACACTGTTTTGCACCGTTTGAGAAGGTTGTATCCGTTAGAAAAGAATAAAAACTTATTCTGTCTAGACGTTACTAACGGCAGTTTTAGGAACAAAACAAATACTTACCATTCGTTCCACTTTATTATGTAAAGCTATTGGGAATGATATGGAAGGTTTTCAAAAATCTGTTTTGTTATTTTCCTGCTAAAGTATACAAAATATATCTGGGATTATCATTTTCAACATTCTCATTACAAGACATGAGTTGTATTTCGACGCAATTTAGAAGCAGTATGAAAATGTTTTTCGTATATAAATAAAAAATCAAACTCTAATCAATATTCTCAGTAAAAAAATAAGCGTGTAGACAAGTATCAAAGAGTAAAGCAAGTCGTTAGAACACGGATTATTAAATTTATTTTGTCATGCATAGCACATAAAAATCAAAGGCATTTGATAATTATATGGATGAAAAATACCTATGGAAAAGAGAAAGATTCTTAATATATCCTCAGAAATAGAGATTGAATAAAAGCATTGCGAAATAGGTCAGGCAAATTGGCAAGTTCTAAAAGGTGTTTTTTTAAATACTCAATCTATTAGAAATATACGAATTCATTTCTGACTCAAAATTATTAAAAATAAGAAGAACAAGGGAGATGGAAAGAAAAATCTAATAGAAAGAATAAAAATCAGGATTACTACGAAATAATTGAATTTCCAAAAACGTAAACATAGTAAAATAATAATAGAAAACAGAATTCGAACCGAATTCTATTACATCAAAGGAATGCACAAAAATAATAATTATGAATAACAACTCAAAAGCCGCTATCCGATATTCTTCAAGGGCTTGTTTCATGAAATAAATTATTGTCTGAAATTTTCAAAATGGCTGACAAAATTCTCATTTGGCATTTGAGTTTTTATTCCGCCAAATGATGATGGCAACTCAACATCTTATCGATATCTTATCAACACCTTTTCGATATGTTTTAATAATACTTGGATGTATAAATGCTCTGTGTAGAAAAGAAAATGGAGGCCTTTCTAGGAGGGTGCCATTTTTTTTCTCTCTTGATCGAATTGGATTGGCAATTTTTCTAGTCCATCTCCTGATGGCAATTTTATTTGTTCTTTAAGCAGCTTGAAACGAAGGCTGTTTGTTTTGTGATACTCTTGATCTAATAATTTTTGAACCCAGCACAAGCTAGGAACTCAGTTCTGGAGCATACGCCGGAGACACACGTTTCATCCTTAAATCCTCTGTGCAAAACAAAGTGTCTTTTAATTTGTAGCATAATTAATTAATGACTACTGAATATATATAATTCAAGCATCTAATAGCTTATATTAAATAGAAGAGGCACAAAATTATTTCTTAAATGCTCCACATTTTTTTAAAAAATTATCATCTCATTTTAATAATGATTAAGTATAATTAATTTGTTCGTACTGGGTTAAATATGACTTTTTAATTTGGTTTATCATAGATTGTAAATATACTTTTGAGTTTTGCTCCGTAGTAGGGTTTCCTTCAAATTAAACCATACTTTATATACTAGGAAATCACCCGTCATGGTAGGACGGGTATAAATTGCCTCTTCATTCGAGAGATTTCCCGTAAAATCTGACGTGTTTAAATAGATATATATGCGAGAGAAATGCTTAACATGGATTAAAAACAAATAAAATAAACTTTTATGACAGGAAATATTTTTTTATTTACATATTTCTTTATTCAAAAAACCTTTTCCGCAACCTCCGTAAACAACATTAAGTGTGAAGTACTTTTTGCTGTTTAAAGAAAGGAAATTAATTTGAAATGTATGATTAATATAATTTAAAATTTCTCGGGAACTATTTATCATAGCGAGATAAATTTCATATCTATGGATAGAAAATTTTATTTCACTATTTTAAAGCTATTAAATTTGAAATTAGAAGGACAATTACTCTTTTAAATTTAAAATTACTAAAATTTAGATTCTCTAACAATGAAATAATGCTGTTTAACGTCTCACAGTGCTGTGGCGCGAGTTTTATTGTTGGTGACGTCAGAGCGTTACCGAGGGATCTGGGCTATTATATTAGTAATAATGACCCTTGCAGAAAGAGCTACAGATTTTTTCTGAAATTTTCTTCATTATTGTTAAAAGATGCTTCAAAATGTTTTATTTAAATATCTATCGTCTACAAGCTTACATATTGGTATTTTCACATGTTACATGACTTTCGATTTTAATCATATTCGAAAAATTGCAGGTAGTTCTACTTAGACAAGCAGAGCCATGAATATTAATTCCATTATCTGCAGAATATAAACTGTTAATTGAAAATGAAGTCAAACAGATTAGGGTGATGCATTTACTATGGAAATTAATCTTGTCTAAATTTAAAATGCTCTGTTGCTAATTTGACGGGTAATGATTTAAAACAGCAGCTTTCTCATACGAAGATTACTCGTTTTTCGCACGCCGTCCTTAAAACTTAAAATATTTCCGAAAATTCTAAATTTCAGTGGTTTACATTAATTTTAAAATAAATATTTTATGTGAGAAGCATAATTATCGAGTATAAACAGTTCCACAAAAGTAAAGAAAACTCTTGTTTTCCAATAGAAAATTTTAAATTTATGATTAATTAAGAAGATTATAAGGGTGTTACTTATTCTGTGTTTAATTTTATAAAACATTTTAAGGATCAGAAATTCCCGGTGAAAAAGCTAAGAATTTGGGTATATTTTATTTAAAGTGCATTCTTTTTTCAAATATTTTTATGTTCGCTAGTAAGTAACGAAGAGTCTACAGGGGGTCTCAAAACGTCACTTGCAGACTTTAACTTCCCGTGGGGCGCATCTAATATATGAGATGAAGTACCCATATTTTTTTGTGCCTTAGTGCGGGTTTTACCGAGAAATGTGTGGGACTTCTATTAGCTTCCTGGCCGCCTACCACTCACACTAACGAATCTTAGTATTTTTCTCTAGTGCTCTTTTGATGTAAGTGAGGGGCACGTTAATGTAGTAGATGAGTTGCGCCCGATTACGTTTTTATATTTGATTTCCAAAATTTTTCTCAATATTTCCTTTTATAAACCTGCAAATGCTCGTATATTTGTGTCCCAGCTCCTAATTCAATGATATTGATCTCTATTTCCAATTTTTTATTTTCAAAAATGTCGATTTATTTCAAGCTCTCAACGACAACAGTTGTCATTGCTAAGGAACCTTACGGAAAACAAACATCGATTTCCTCCTGACTTCCTGGATATGGTGTTAGTTGAAATTGCAGGAAATACAAAAAAGAAGTTATTTGCAAACTCAAATATAGCTTTGTATGACCGAATAGTTCAGTTTGATAAGCTTTTTCTTAAGCCTCATCAAAATTTTAACTTTTAATCTCACAGATGAGTTGGCCGGAACGTGCTAGCATTTGTATTGCGCCCATCCAATGATTAAAGGCAGAGCAGGTATATAGAAACATGTCACTTGCAATAAAACATGGAGTCGCGAACGAAAATGGCGACTGCTACAGGGGGTATTTTGCGAGCGAATTATGTAATAGAAAAGGATGTACCAGATAAAGTGTGCAACACAAACTTATTGCAATGCAAATTCAAAATAGCAAAACAACACATATGCAATACTAGCAACACGCAAAAGGTGTGTAGTTTCGGGCAGCAAGTTACTTGGGCACTTACTTTCTGAACTCCAAAACTTTGTTTTTGGTACAAAGCCCAACTTCCCGTTGTATCTGTACAATTTGTAAAGTTGCTATTTATGCAAATGTGTTGTTCCTAGTGTGAAATAAAAATTATAAAATGCATAAGAACAATTTTAAAAAATTTTAAATACTAAAAAAGAAAATAAAACTATAAAAAAATTTATTAAAAACAAATAACAAAATTATTAGGTTTTTAGTTAGTGTATGTCTCACTAGATGGAGATAGATGCGCACACCTATAAACAAAGTTCATTTCTGAGCGTCGTTCTTTTTTCCATTCCACAACAAAAGAGGTATGACATTTTAAGCCCTTCTTTTCAGGCAATGTTTGAAAGACTGTTTTGAATTTCTTCTTTGTAGAAATTTTTTTTCCCAATTTGTTCCGTAATAGGTACAGGCCTTAGAGGAAAATGAAAATTTAGACCTTAAAGTTGTTTTTCCTCGACAGAAAACCTATTCTATTTTTGAATCTGCATGGATGAAGGCCTCTGATGACATCATCCACCAGATTCTTAATCCTCCTCGTTCTTTTTCATTCTTTGTTTGTTAATATTATTGTATATTTACCTCTTTCACAATTAAAACTTCCCTTAATTCGTATTTATTTCTTTGCACTTCTCAATTTTTTTCTGGATGCTGCTGCACTTGTGAGCACCAAATAAATTCCTTGTATTATTGTCATTTTGTCTATGTTAGGTATTCAGTTCCTAGTGTGAATTTGCATTCCCTAACATCTGTGTTGTACATTTTGTCACGTGTACTCATTTCTTTTAATTAATTCAGTCAATAAAGAGTTCCCAGAAGGGGTCGCCTTTTGCGTTTCCGCCTCATATGTTCTATTTTCAAAATGAATTTTTTCTGTATGCCTTACCTACCATTAAATTTGTGAATGATTTTTGAGACACCCTGTATGCGGTATTTGAACCAAAATTTAGGGCACTCTCCTACAATCATAAAATGATTTGAAACTACAGACTTTAAAATTAGCTTACATTAGCATTATCATTCCAAATACTGCTTTAAGTGCATAGAAATGAAATAAAACTTATTTAAAAACCTCTTTTTATAGAAAATTCTTTGTATTCATATCTTTAAAAATAATAAAAATTGAAACGGTTTTTAAAAATACGCTTTTATTATTTTACTAAGAATGGAAAAAAAAAATTTCAATAAAAAATGGCCTTTAATAAAAAGCCTTAAATTTTGTTTTGACGTACATATTTTTGAAAAAAAAAATCTGCTTTAATTGTACTAATAAAAGTATTTATTTAAAAATCTGTTTCCTTTTTTTAATAATTTACTTTTTAGCCCTCATTATCTTGAAACTTTATTATTCTAAATGGAATTATATGTAATCTTAAAATTATTCCCACCCCCACTCCCAAATTCAACACCGGATGGTGTCGTGTAATGAAAATTTTAAGTAAAATCAATCAATTTATTTATAGCTAAATTTTGAAAATATTTGAATATATAGTGTTGTTATTCAGAACACATAACTGTGCAAAATTTCGGTATTTTAGTACGCAAAGAAATGTGTGAAAATTATATTATAAAATTCGATCATTGCAAATATGAAACAAGACAGGTTTAATAAAAGTGCGTCATGACCTTGATTAAATTAGAACTGAATTTCTGCAATGCAAGTTATTGTTTTTCTGTAGTTACTTATAAAATAATTCAAAAATCTCAAAGTCCTTTATCAAAGAAATGAACTTTTGTGATTTAGAGTTGTGGTTTCAAACTGTTTCGGAGCACTTCTACACTTTCATTTCATCGAGGATGAAACGTTCTCGTGTTGGTGTGGTGCGGATATTTGGAGGGTGCGTTGTGAATTCAGGTATCTCAATAGTCATCTACCCATATTTCGATGCTTAGTAACTATACATAATCCGTTTCACGTAACTTTTAAACGAGACACCAGTTAAATAGTTTAAGACCTTCAAAATATTTTATTGGATTTTTAATATAAATTCATTCATAATGTGCGATTAATAGCATTTATACAAACATGAAAGGAAACATTTACCTTCCATAGGCGCGCCTGCGCAAATTTTACGACAAACGGGATTTTTTAAGCCCTGTTCTCACAATGCGACCTTGCTCTTCAGGATTAAATGGGTTTGATCGAGTTTCAATGTGATTCCATACTACTCCATAACAATAACTTTATGCTTCTGTTGTAAAAATTGCGACGCGCTCGTTCGTGTAATTTGAAAACTTATTTGACATCCTAACTTTTGAGTTTGATAATTATATATCCAGTGCATTACAGCGATTTAATATTTCATTTTACATTGTCGAAAATTTTAATATAATAGCCCTGCCAATAATCCACCAAGCTGAAGATTTTTCTTGAAAAACCTCAGTCTTATGAAAACACTTCACTACTCAAGCCAAAAAATCTGATCATCGCCATACGACATTACCATGTCTTTAAATCTAAATTATAAATCACAATCTGAAAACAAGTTAACAGCAACCAGCATTGAGAAAAATAGGTTGTGGTTTGCGTTTGAAAGAATAAAACGATCATCAAAATCCATGAAAGTATATCCACAAGTATACTGCAATATACAGTATACTTGTAAGCGTCACTCTTTTGCAGAAGTTCAATATTTCGAATGCGAGGACAACGCTATGAAACTAAGAAGAAAATCTTTGTTGTACAATCTTAGTTGGTATCATACTATTTTTATTATAAATTGCTTAATACATTAATAAAATAATAGTATTAAATTATTAGTAATAAAATAATAGTATTAAATCTCATTGCTTTCTCTGATTTCAGTATAATTTTAGATTTTCCAAATAATATAAAAATTAATTTTCACTCTTCATGAACGGATCTGCTTTTCTGATGTGTCTCTTATTACTATAATTAAGTAACTTACAACTGCAAGGGTAAAAATTAAGAAAATTAATGTGTCGTAAAAAGTACGACACGCGCCGTCTAGTGTAAAAAATTTTAGCGCGCCCGCTCGATGGTTCATTGGAATGCATCCAGCAATTTCATTTTTCGACAGAACTATTATTTTAGTGAACATGATTACCAGTACATTAGATGGATGCCAAGGAGGAAAGAGACATAGGAAACTGTACTTCATACTTTTCAGTACTCAGAAAGATACTGGTAATCGTTTGCGTAGTAACTATAAGAGTATAAAATGCTTGAATCAGTAAGATTTGTTGCTATTGCCTTCAGTAATATCTTTTTAAGTGCAGCTAAATAAAAATATTGATTTCAATCAAAACTGAAAAATGAAGTAACAGTGTTTAGCAAGAGGTTCTATATGTTATCCATGTACATTAATATTGTTACAAAAGTCTTTCTGTGGGTATATGGTATAAAATTTCCAACACGCAGGATAATGGAGAATGAAGGTTTATTTACAAATATGCAGAAAAACACATAGCACAGGTAACAGGAAACAATAGATCTTGCACAGATTAGCAACGTGAACAGATAACAATTCACAGATAATAACAGTTCAGCACATTGATGATCAGCAACACAGACAGTCAGCAAATAACTAATAACGACAATAACAGCAGTTTCAATAGCGCTCAGCTCACCAGCTTCCTAGCTCGCATTGCAGACGAAACTCTAAAGCAGTTCCAGTGGATCAACACTGCTCCCGTCCGGCGTCTAACAGCTTACTAGCTCTCACAGCGGATATAATTCCAAAGACGTTCGCACTCCAAGGTGATCCCAGTCGATCAACATTGCCTCCGTCATCCAAGCGCTCTCCTTATATAGTCTCCCGCGGCAGGCCGTGACGTCACATGGAGTCATCTAGTACATTCAAGCGTATCTCCTCCCCTAATAGAGATATCGAGAAGATAACAGAACCTTTAAGATCCCATATTTTGTCGCCAAAATCGCCAAATTTGTCGTCAAGGTCAGGGCTCCAGACGTGGCTGCTGCCAGTCATCCCATACTTAACCCTGTAAAACTCTCTTCCCAACCTTAAGACTCACATTGCTGGGAAGCGACTTTCTACGTTTGTAACAATATTATAATTTAATAATTGTATTAATATATAAAAGTGCATGTTATAGTGTAATATTCAACTGTCTTAAATGGAAGGAATTCTGTCTCTGTATTTCCTAAGCAGGATGTTCTGATGTCATTTCATTGGTGGATCTGATCCAATTGGCATAGAACATCTGGCCAAGTCAATCAATCAAGGATTCATAATAAAGGAAAAGGATGGATGACATCTTTTGTTGATGGAAGCGACCTTGGAATGCCTTGTACCACATGAAGTGGAAGTCTTAATTAGCTCGAAGATATGGAGTAAATTGACTTCCGAGAGAACTCTGCTCCAGATATATGCTTCGCTTCAAGGAAAACCTGCAGTATCCAGCCCCACACTAGAGAGGAATTCTTTGCTAAAGCGCACATCTGTCTATCAGTCTTTGAACCATACCTGTTAAGAACACAACAAAAAGATAGAACACATACACTGTAAAAAAAATCCCGTAAAATTTATGGTTTTAAACTGGCAGCTGGATTGGTTGTGCAAAACCGTAAAAGTTACGGAGTAAATCCGTAGTCACAACGGTTTTTTACCGTATGAAATCAAGTTTTCTCCGTAAAAATAAAGTAATCGAAGTAAGTGACGTCATCGACTGAGTTGAGTTGAAATGTGCTGATGTGTATTATCAATTAGGAATATTAATTAATCAAGGATTAATTATTAATTTCAATTAGTTTAATTAATGTAATTTTTAATTGAACTTACTTGGACGATTTCGATGCAAGATGGTGCCAAAACTTCTAACTCCTCCGAGCCGGGGATCGAAACCGCGTTCTTAGAAATAAAAGGCAGTCGCTCTAACCAGTAGACCACCGGAGACTTCATAAAATGATGTAAAAATAATCTATTTGAGTTTTAAAGTCACTATAGCTCTAGTGGCGCCACCTAGTGGTGTAAAAATCAACTATTGCCAGAACACGCGTTTTAAGGTTAGCTTTCATGAGTGACAACAGGTTACTGCAACATGTGTAAACAACAGCGGGGATGGAACCCTATTAAAAACATGAAATGAATGCAATAAAATTACATTTAAGAAAAGGGAAAGTTATCGCACGGAAAGCAATACCGTATGACGAAAAATAGAATTTGAACTGATGGTTTTAAACCGTTTATGGCTGGAGCGGAAAACGGTGAAAAACCGTTTTGTTAACAAAACAGCTTTAAACCGTCAAATATACGGAAAAAGTCCGGGAAAAAAACGGATATTTTTTATAGTGTAACCTTCTTCCTCCTATTAATGTTCCTCAATCATGCCATGCATTAATCCACTAGGCCTCTATGCAAAAATAAATTATTTTGAGTTCTATGGATTTTCAATTATATTAAAAGCTACTCTGTGAACAATATTAAATACTGACAAATGAAAACAAGATGAATAAAGCAGTTCCTATTAAGAGCAGGAAAATTAGTTCAATGTTCAATAAAATAATTGTTTAATAACCTTAATAATCAACTTAAAAATACAAATAATGAAAAACTATTTTAATAGTGGAAAATTGTTGAATTTATCACTGTTTTCTAATTAATAACACTCAAATGGAAAATGAAATATGATGCCGTTAATCAGAGAGAAGCTCATTTTTTGATATTATCACTGGTTATTCATCATGTTTCGTATTAATTAAAGCAACTCGAATCAAATGTTTTAAGCGATAAATAACAAATCTCAGTGAAGGAATAGTTACGCAATTTTTATTAACAACAATTATCTAATTTTTCTGAAGAAGGCGAAACTTCTAATGCAAATTTCAAGCAATGATAAAAAGTAATTATTTTCTATTACTCTCTCTCTCTCTCAAATTATACATCGTATCAGATTATAAAAATTTCGAAGAAAATATTTTCCTTACACAGGTAACTTTTACAGCCATGAGTGACTTATGAAAAAAAAGAGTTCTGAAAAGTAAAAATCGAAGCAAAATTTAATTAACTCAATAAGGGTCCCCATATTTTTCCGAACTTGGAAAAGCAATATTGTTAATAGATTTAAGATTTACGGCTATTTCTTGCGGTTTTCAATCATCATAATGTGTCAAGGCTTCTAATCCTTAATTACATCGAGTGATAGGAACGTGAAATAAGCAACCGTAATTACTTTTTGGAGCGTAATTACGATTTTAATGAACGCTGCAAAGAATCTTTTCCATTGGAGAATATTTTTCTAGAACGGAATGCCTCCAGTTCGATATTTATTTTCTAAATCAATGTTTGTAAGTTGTAGAACCATGAAGTGAAATTTTAGTTCCAGCATATGTTAAATGCACATTTACTACTTTGCTGTAAGCAAATATTAGCGAAATTTTGCAATTAGAATAAACTGATTAAATCTTAACTTTTTTTAACGAAATACAAATCATTTAAAAATAACAAATATTAATGATTTGATATTAAAACATATATATGTAGCATTTCTTAATTTAGTTTCTAATTGAACTTTTTTTTAAGTGTTGGACCGCATTGGCCTGGTGTTAGATTTTTGGCTTGAGGATCACGTTTAGGCTTAAGGAGTCTCGAACCCACGTTCGAGACTGGGTTCTACGAAGGATCAGTCCCATTTGTGTGCCTGGGGCATTTTGAATCTGTTATCAGGAGCAATGGCAGTTTTTCGCACAGGTGTTAGAGGCGCTCGCCTCGTGCCTCGAGATTGTAGGGGATCTCCAAACCAATTCGACATCCATCGTAGTTCTAAGCCGACGGCGAATTTGCGACATTTGGGAGGGAGAGGAGGTCTTAAAGTAATTTGGCGTCTGTGGCATCATATTGACAAAATCCGCCACTGGTCAGAGGTTAAACGCACTCATATTGGCATGATTTGGAATTTGTAGGACGTAGTGTTGATTCAGGAGTGGCTTTCGTCACATGACCGGGTTGCATATTTACAAACCCTACCCTGATAGAACTGAGGCAGGAAATCAGTCATTATCATTGGCTACGAGGAGCAGTGACGTCGTTTTCAGCTTTCGCGCGCAGCGTACGGCAATCTTAATAAAACAAGAGTCCTCCTAATTTTCTTCTCCGTTTTCCCACATTTGAGCACAGAAAACATTCTTCCGTGTGTTGTAATATTTTTAAAAATGAAATTATTTTTTAAAACATCATAAAAAATAAAACATCCCGCACTCTAAGAAATTACACTAATGAAAAGTACTCGCACGAGAGCAAAGAACGACGTCAGCGGCTCTGGGTGAAGCGAGCCAATCATTTTGTCCGATTTCCTGCCTCAGTTCTATCAGGGTATGGTTTGTAAATATGCGACCGGGTTAGAAATTTGCGAAATTCGCTCCAAAATAATACGCAGAAATTCACAAAGGGTTTGTAGTTCTGAATAACTCTTTTTTATGTACCTTTTGCATGATATTGGTTCTCAAGAACAATTTATACTTTCAAAAGAAATAATTGAAAATATTTGAGTAAAAAAAATTGGAATAAAATTGAATGCGCTTATCTTAAAGATAAATGATCTCAGGTTCAATTCAGATAACATATTTGTTTCCAAAAACATGGGGTTTGATTAGAACACCGTCATTTTAACCGAAGAAAAAAAAGAAGATAAAAAGAATCGAAGAAAATTTTGAGCTATGAAACATTGTTTCATTTCTTCAATCATCATATATCTTCTTCTTAATATAAAGTACAAATCCAAGAGATATAAAGATGGGAATTCAATTTTCGTGTATGCCTTTGTCAATAAAAGTTAAGAATGGAAAATTCTGCTTTCGTTATTTTGTCATTCTTTAGCTGCTGCTATTTTTGTCAGACAGGAAGCAATAATAAACGCAAGAGTTTCTTTACAAAAAATGGTAATCCCATTGGGGACATTAAAGCTCTATGAGGGAACGTTTTATTTCTTGAAAAATCAGGGAACCTACACAGTCTCTTTCTTAAAGTTAAGAACATATATTTTAAAACGAGTATTTATCTTTTCTGGCTTTACTAAAAGACATTCAAATGCAGAATATGGTTATAAAGTTGCAAAAAGGCCATTTTATAAATGAATTTGTGGAATCCCAACATATTCTAACTAGAATAACATTGGCATAACTTCAATTTTAATTATACATTTTGACCGTGTTCATCTGAGGATAGCCTATAGCATTGAACAGTTCATGAGTATTCACCTGAAATTCTTTTAACTTCAATTTTTAAGTTTTTTCACTTTCTTAACTCTTTAACTTTAATTTTTAAGACATTTTGAACATTATTTGGAAGAAAATTCATATTTTAAGAAATGTAACTACATAAAAATCATGACGGATATAACACACATTTCTTTCTTGTGTAGCTTTATCTTAGTAGTTTTTATGCAGTCCGGAATTGAGCATCGACTGACGAATCTGCTGTTTCAGAAAAACTTCTGGATAGATATATTTACTAACTACGCCTATCTAAAAGAGTCTACGTCTATCTATACACAATACGACTTTTTTTTTATCAAAAATTAATAAATATACTAATGTAAGTATATTTCATGTTTATACCTGACAAAAGTATGACTTCAATATATTTATTGTTATAATATTGTGTGATGTAAGATGAGTGGCAACAATCAGATGTTGAATTGTTTTGAATTTGATTTAAAAATACATGAGTACAAGTACGTTTGAGAGATGTTGTGTTGTACGCAGACACGGAATGTAATAGTTGTTTATTTTTAGTGTTTTGATAAATGTTTTTTCAGTCTTAGAAGAAGTATTATGAATGTCAATCGAAAAGACAACGGAAATTAGAAGTGGGATAAATTAGAAACCTATGACTGAAAATCTCATTGACAATTAAACAAGACGGAAGTAGTTTGAATTTCAAAGTAAGTTACGAAATAGTATAATTCTCTCTTCTATAATTAAAATAGTGAATCATTATCTGCAAGTTAAAATAAATAAATAAAAGTGTAGTATTTACGAAAATGTCTATTTTCGCTGGAGCAAGGAAGTGCGGCTTAAAAATATGGGCTGAGGAACTTGGAGAAAGAGTCGATGACAGCCATAAATTGTAAGATTTGAAAAAGACGATTTAGAGTACGATGAAGATTGAGCCAAGGAATGGTTGAATACGATAATAAATGAAATAAAAGAAGAAGAAAATGAACGAAGAAATGAAGAAATTCAGGATCGTAGGCGTCAAGAAGAGATTGCAGAATGAAACGTCAAGAAGAAATCCAAATTGCAGAACGAAGACTCCAAGAAGAAATTGAACAAAGAAAACTAGAATACGAGGAACAGAAGCGAGAGGATGAGATGGAATTTCATCTACAAAAAAATAGATCTTGAAACAGAAGGTAGGTTTTCAAATTCGGTCGCCAATCAAAATGTAAATAGTACGCAAATTAAGCCAAAAATAGAACTTCATCATTTGATGCAAAAATTTAATTCCGACGAAAAGTATATAAGTTTATATTTAATTATGTTTAAACGTCTGGTCAAACAATCTGAAATATTAGAAAATACTCGGGTAACTCATTTGTTTGGCTTATTGCCGTATGACGTTGCGCAGTTAATCGCCAGAGAACCAGATGAGATTGCAAACGATTATAACGAAGCTAAAAATATTATTAAATCGTTATAAGTCAATGCCAGAAAAATTTCGCGAAAAGTTTTTTATGCATAATAAGAATTCAGGAAGCACCTGGAAATTCTTTGCCTATGAATTAAAAAGTTTTGAATGAATGTGTAAATGGAGTTAAAGCAGATAGTTTTGAAAAGTTGAGCTAGCTTATTATAGCGGATCAGGTTAAACGCAAAGTGTCTCAAGAAGTAAAAGATCGTTATATAGATGACTGGTCTAAGTGATCTACTGAATTCGCAAGATGATCTAGTTCAAAAACTGGATGACTATGATACCTTGTCATTTGTCAGGAGTAAACAAGAGCGTAAGGAAGGGCATTACGATAAGCGGAACTCCTTTAAAGATGATCCCGCTGTTACAACCAACGAAAAGAAAAAGCTGTACGATAATACCCATAATGAAAGGGGTGAGCCAAAATGCTTCAACTGCTCTTATTTTAGGCGCATTTCAAAGGACTCCCAGCAACCAAAACCACTTATAACATGCCGGAAGTGTAAAAAAACCTGACATATAGCTAAAAATTGTGTTGTAAAGGAAACTAATCATTCAAGTGATGAAAGCTTATCTGTTAGACATGTTGACGAAAAGTTAGAAAAGAGCAATTCTTATTTGATGAAAGTAAAACTTAATAAGTTTGATCCAGTGCAAACTTTAATTGATACAGGGAGTTCATGTTGTCTCTTAAAAATTTCAGTTGTTCGGAAATTTAAACAGAAAATTGGACTTGCTGTCAATAAATTATTGTCCCATGTCCATTCAACCGGTTCGGTTGCCGTAATGGCATCAGGTACGGGGGCATGGGGCGGCATTCTGTCAATAAATTATACTGTTTTGGAAATCAAAGGATGCCTGCATTAACGTCTAGTGGAAGAATTAAAGCCAATATTGAATTTGATAATGTAAAGGACGAAATCATAAACATATACGTTGTTCCTAACGTTGCGCAGACAGTTTATCTTATCATCGGACGGACATGGTTTGATCTCCCTCATATTGCTTATACAAAAACAGGAAAAAATTTATTTTGGATACCGGAAAGATGAAACATTTAGAAACATTTCGATTTATGAAAAAGTAAACCGAGTCTGTCTTAAAGGTCTTGAAACAGTTCAGTTAGAGAGTGAAAGTTTGCAGATTAAAGACTTTTCCCATTAAAAGATGATAGGCAACTTGGCGAATGATCTTAAAATTATAAAGAATGAACTACGACTTCTACAAGGAGATGTTAAGAACTTTAATGAAGATTGGCACTCGTTACTTCTTCAATTCCATGAAAGAAATAAGCATGCTGAAAACTTGAAAAGCAACAACGATTCTTTAGTGAAAATAAATGCATATTACTACAAAAAGAGGTTAGGTAAATTATCGTTTCGTAAAGGAGAAATCGTGGCAGTTAGAAAAAATCCTAAGACGACAGGTGAATCAACAAAAACTCAACCACGATGCCGAGGACCTATGGTTTTCACGGAAATACTTCCTATTGACACATATACAATCTCACAATTAGAACCTAGTAATGGCCCTTCTTATGCTACAACAGCTCATGTCAGTCAGTTAAAAGCCTGAAATGCTGGAATGAGGATGATGTCAACTCCAGTGCAAATTCTGATGATGAACCTGAAATGCAAAGACCGAAGCGAACTGTGCATAAACCAGTGCGTTAATGGAGCTTTTAAGTAGGACAGATATAACTTTTTAATTTTATATATCATTTTATTTTATCTTTTACTAATGTTTTTTTGATTTTGACTTGATATTATTGTAATATAAGCTAAAATTTGGTTCAATGGAGGTCAAATGAAAAGTCAAGATGGTCGAATGTAAGCATATTTAACTTTTATACCTGACAAAAGCATGACTTCAACTTATTTATTGTTATAACAGCGTATGATATCAGATGAGTGGCAACAGTCAGATGGTTACTTACTTTGAATTTGATTTAAAAAAGATGAGTACAAATACGATTGAACGATGTTATGTTGTACTCAGATTACGGAGTGTAATTTTTATTTTTTTAGTGTTCTAATAAATGTTTGTTTAGTCTTAGAAAAAGTATTATGAAAAACTAAACATTAATAATGTTGCGAATGTTTTTTTAAAATGAGAGCTCATTTTACAAAGTTCTTTTTCTGGTAGGTAACGTGCCATTACGGCGGTCTAGGTTGTCGTAATTTATTGGAGATCTCCTCATTTTTGAGAGCCATTATCTGCGAAACTATTAAAGCTAGAAGAAAAATGTGTGTAAAGGCATGTTAGGGAATTTTACGCTTTTTAATCAATTGTAATTCGAAATCTGAATAGTTTTCGAGAAATTCAAGAAAAACTGAAAAAGGAAACCAGAAATCGCTCATCGGCTTCTGCTGATCTGTAGCCATTGCGCATGGAAATCTCTTGCTATAGCAAATTTAGAATGCCAAACGTTTTATTTGCTCTCTCTTTTTAAAAAAGCGCAGTTGTAACATTATTAGTTTTTTAAAGTAATTTTTGAAATGCGTCCAATAATTTATGACCATCCTGTATATAGGTATATGAAATAGCGCCAGACGAAGTCCGACGAAACATTTGCAGCTAAATTATGTTATGTGAATAACATGTCCTGAAAAAAACTGCAGTGACACAGCTCTACAATACCATCTAATCCGTTATAATGACGAGTGAGACCTTGTGTTTGGTTGACTTTGAGCCATCAGCTAATTCGAAAGGTTTCTACACGTAACGTAGAGAAGTATTCAAGGTTGACAGATCACACCGAGCAAAACACTTTTCTTCATTGAATATTTCTCGTTTTATCGATGCAAGTTAGCGGTTATATAATAAAAAGAACCAAGACACGTTTTGAAGCGAGCATCTGAAATAGGATATTTTCATGCATCAGGTCATCATTGACTTGGAACGTACCGATATATAAATTCTGAGAAAGTGGCATGTTATTTTTTACACTCATGCCAACTGCAAATTGTAAGGAATCCTTAGCAATTGTAGCATCCTTATATTAGCACGAGAAGAGCTCGCCATCTTGCAAGTGCATCTAACCCCGTCGATCCTTGCTGACTCTAAACCCTTTGGGTGAGTCGGTCGGCGTGGGTTATGTATATATGTAAGTGAATCTCACAATGTGTATGGTGACTTTTATGAGCCTAAGAACAACATCCTTAATGCAAATAATGCAAATGAACAACATGCAAATAATGTATCATAGAGTACATTATTTGCAACCTGAAGATTATTCTGCACGATCTGAATTCATGCATAGTGTCTGCAGCAGAATGGCAAGGATTTGAAATTTATGGTACATGTCCAATTCATGGATAAATACATGTTTAATCGTTTATTCATGCTCATAATATGATTCCGTGGACCAAATGTAATCCGCACGCAACACGGCAACCTTCCTCCCAGCCATGGTTTACAGTGAATGCGGAGGCAAGTATATTTCACGAATATTTCGTGTGGTTAAATTTGTTAGCGGAACGCCGAGATAGGAGAACGTACAGAACATTTCTTCAAAGTCTTTTTCAATTGATGGAGCAGGTTCCAGTACGAGCTACTTTTAAATGGGGTTCGAGCATGATGCCATGGCAAGACATTTCAGCTTACCTGAATGCCACATTTTCAAGTTACAGGATTTGATAATATTACCCCTTTCTCCTCAGTCAGCAGATCTGTTCCATCGAGATATTTTCTGATAAAAAATTAGTTACCAGACCGTAGCTGCCGCAGGGCGTCAGTGAAACACCTGGAATTTACCAATCCATATGGGAATCTTTATCACGACTGTGTAATGCATGTCGTAGTTGCAATTTCCAACAATTATTGTAAATGTGACAAGCAGTTGATAGAGCTTTCTGTTATTTTGTCCCTTCAATAAAACTTTATTTTGATTAGCTAGTACTTTTTCGCGTTGTATGAAACATAACATGGAGTGGGGAAAGGGAGAATAACATTCCTGTGCGTAACCGGTTTATTAGCGAATATGCTAGTTTATTCCTCTAACCCTGAAAGTTCCTTGCATTAATTTTTAAACACTATGTACATATTCCAAAAACTGTTACAAACCATTTTCTGGAAATTGTCATCATCATTTGATCCTTCCCAAATTATCAATCTTGTAGCTTCTTAAATGAAAACTAAACGGAGTGGTTAAAGCTAAACAATGCTTTCAATTTTTATTAGAGAAAGTTTCTCTTGAAATATCCTATAATAATAGAATCTTGAATGAAATATCCTATAATAATAGAATCTTGAATGAAATATCCCATAATAATAATATTTCGAATTATATTTTGACATTACGATTAAGTTCAGGGAGCATATTTTCGTAATTACGTATTGTGCTAATAGAGGTTTTCAAAAATATCTGAGGCACAAAGTAGTGAAGTATAACAGGAAAAGCTGGAATAATTTTTTGGGGGGAATTCTAGAAATGAAGGTACCTTTTCGTACATTTATAAAAGAATTTTAAAATAAAATTACAAAGACAAGGGTATGAAATTAGCATTTATAAAACAAAACTAATTTCAGCATTCAAGACCACTATTTGAAAACATTTATAGAATAAAAAATATAATAATGATAAGCGTTTTTATCATTAATTTCATCAAATTGAATCGCGTAATCTATTTAAAATACATTTTGGGGATTTATGCTTGTTCTAGTGGTATTTAATTCGTGTGTTCAGACTGTTCAATATCTTATTTTGAGCAATGATGTTCTCGACAGAAAAAAAATGTCTACCTACTATAGAGGATTATATAGCAAGTTAACCGATCGTTCAAGAAGCATTAATATTCTGTTATTTTTTATTTCAGTTGCAAATTGAAGATCGCAAATTGTAAGAAAAAGTATATAGCTTAATTGCTTGAAATAGATTTCCAATCCCAATACATTTTGTTCAAAACATTATGCTCAATTTAGTGGGATTAACCCTCTAAGGACAACTGTCATACGGGTATGCCAGCTGCTCGTAGTGTTAAGCGTGCGGGCTACCTCAAATTGTTAATACCCACTCTGAAGCTATACGAGGATATATGGGGAAGGAAATAGCTGTTTTGACCAGCCTTTAGACGATGAGGACATAAACCAGGGCTGGCATCCTCTCTCATCCTAGTGAAACTGGAGAGCTAAAACTCAAAAGACTGAAGCAGAGACTGGCCATTGGCTCACAGAGAATAGAAAATTAAGCTATTCAAAAATATAACACACGTTCATTTTTCTATATAGTAATAATTCTAAACCCCAAAACATTCCTTTCAAATGAGAATTTAAGGTTATGTTCTCTTAAATGATGAGTAAAAAATGAATAATATTCAAATACATTCTCTTTTATTTTCTCTTTTCCTTTTAAATGTATTCTTTACATACTTCAATTTTTGCGATTCTGATGATTACCTGTAGGTGTCATTACGATAAATAATGAGGTTCAAATTAAAAATATGTATTAAAATTATAAATATCAATGGTAGTAAGTAAGGTCCATAATATCTTCCGAGAAACATATTTCGAATATGAAGAAAATGCAAAAAATTTGAATCAAATCTGACAATATGAAAACAACACTAAATGAAACAATGTAACTGTCTGCTTGGATATTTTAGAGTCATTATTCTTTAGCGGAATTTACATAAATATACTTTCCATTTTAGCTAGAAATACAAGGGAATATAATAAATAATGAGGAACAAAACTATTTCAAAAATAAAAAACAAATGAGTATAGAATTACAAATTCCGAAAAGTAATGGCCTGGAACGAAACCTTTTTATATAACGGTTGATAAATTTTGTAAGATGATTATTCATCAATAAAGGAATAAATTGAAACAATAAATCTGTTTCTTACCGACATAGGATTATTTCCCGAAATATTTTATCTTCTGTGAAGTCTTCGCAATTTAAATTTGGCGTTTCTTTTCCTTCTTATTTATTCCATAATTGAAATTTGATATTCTAATAACGTTTGAAAACGAATAATCACAGTATTATGTTTCTTGCTATTTTCAATAGACAAATATTAATGATTAGAATTTTTATTTGATACCTAAAATAATATTTTTTTAACAACTTAAACTGCTCCAGAGTATATTCAGAGTCTTTTATTCCTAGAATAAGTACTTTAAAAAAATCGATTCAGTATCAGCTCCGCTAAACATATTGCTACAAATTTGTCTGATGGGTGCAAGTCTGGTGAATGTTGTCCAACTAGAAGGATAAGAGAAAAAAAATTCTCTTTATTTTACGAATATTCCAAAAAAAATAAAGCACAGGTAACAAAACTAGGGAGCACTTTTATAAATTAATAAATCAAACAGGCATCTGATCACTAATAAATATGAGTCACAGTACTTTCAATAGCTTGCAATGTCTATCAGCTCACC
This sequence comes from Araneus ventricosus, assembly GCA_013235015.1. Taxonomy (NCBI): domain Eukaryota; kingdom Metazoa; phylum Arthropoda; class Arachnida; order Araneae; family Araneidae; genus Araneus; species Araneus ventricosus. The sequence continues at coordinate 915,776 of BGPR01000074.1, forward strand.
AGCTTGCACTGCTGACCAAACTCCAACTGACTGATCGTTTAACGTAGCTTGGTATTTATGCTTTTTCCGACAGGATGTGACGTCACATAGAAGTCTCTCGAAGGTTCCCCGTATTTCCGCTCTTTGTAAAGATAAAAACTGTGAAATTCCTTTTCTTGCCATAAGATTAACATCTCAGGAAATCAATTTTACAGCTTCGAAACAATATCCTTATCACACCATTTACACTGAAGAGCCAGAAAAACTGGTACAAGCGTACTTTTGCAAATAACGGGGGATATGCAACCAATCATCGTAACCCGATGCGGTCGGCAACGCCTATATAAGACAACAGATGTCTGACAAATGTATTAGATCGGTTGCTGCTGCTGCAATGGCAGGTTATGAAGATTTAAGTGACTTTGAACGTGGCGTTATAATCGGCGCACGAAAGATGGGACATAGCATCTGCGAAGTAGCGATGAAATTTGGATTTTCGCGTATAATCATTTCATGATTGTACCGTGAATATCGGGTATCCGGTAGAACATCAAATTTCCGTCGTCGGTGCGGCCGGAAAAAGACCTTGAAAGAACTGGACCATTGACGTCAGACGCGAATCCTTAAACGAGACAGACGTGCAATACTTCCTCATATTTCCGCAGATTTCAATTATGAGGCATTTACAAGTGTCAGCGTGCGAACTGTTTAACGGACTGTCATTAATATGGGCTCTCAGAGCCGAAGGGCCACTCGTTGTTGACTACACGGTACAATGCTTTAAGCCTCTCCTGGACCCGACAACACTACCATTGGACTGCTGATCATTGGAAACACGTTGTCTGGTTTGACGAGTCTCGTTTCCAATTGTATCGTACGGATGCACGTGTACGAGTATGGAGACGACATCATTAATCCATAGACCCTATTTGTCAACAGGGGACTGATCAATCTGGTGGAGCCTCTCTGATGGTGTGGGACGTGTGCAGTTGACGTGATATGGGACCCCTGATACGTGTAGAGACGACTCTGACTGGTGACAGGTACTTAAGCATCCTGCCCGTTCACCTACACTCATTCATGTCCATTGTGCATTCCGACGAATTAGGACAATTCCAGCAGGACAACGCGACACTCCACGTGTCGAGAGTTGCTACCAAGTGGCTCCAGGAACACTCTTCTGACTTTAGACACTTCCATTGGCCACCTAAATCCCCAGAGATGAACATTATTGAAGATATCCGGGATGCCTTGCTACAAGCTGTTGAGAATAGATCTCCGCCACCTCGCACTCCTATGGATTTGTCGACTGTCCTGAAGGATGAATGGTGTGAATTGCCCCCAAGATACCTTCAGACATTAGTCGAGTCCATGCCACATAGTGTTGCGGCACTTCTGTGTGTGCGTGGGGGCCCTACACGATATTAGGCAGGTGTACCTGTTTTTATGACTCTTCAGTGTACTTCTATCCGCTTATTTATTAGATTTTTATTCGCTTTCTATGAAAGCTTCATCTGAATGTAAGCATAAAAATAAACCAGAATCTTTAATCTGAACGTATTGCTTCTAGAAATTGAACTTGGGTTTAAAACTTCCAAATAGAAACAAATATTTCATACAGAAATATACATTCAAAGAATCTAAAACATTTTCTCAGATATTCCTGAATTCAGTTCAACCCATTATCTGCCATTGTCCCCTTTTTGGGGATGCTTATTTTCTTCTCATTGTCGCTTAAACTGTGCCATTTATTTTTTATTGTTGCATCTGAATGTTGAGCTGAGTGCTTCAATAGTTAATTCTAATTAAATGTGATTGATCAGTTTAATTAAAAAAATTCAGAAATACTGTTTTATTTCGTATTTCATTCATGTTGTCAAATTAATGTAATTTTTTTGAAAAATTGACATAATAGAGTTTGGCAGATAATGGGTTAAAGATTTCTTACTGCTAATTATACGGATTTCTATAATTTCAGAGCAGACCGAAACTGAAAGTAATTTAGGACCCACCTGTGAATAAAATCTTACTGCTATTTCGCAGAAATTTTTTTCATAATCCTTCAAGTGTAATGAAAAAAACCTCTGATTTTATGTCTTTCAATGAACATACATCGTGATTTAATTTCCATGAATTAATTTTCTTGCTTTCGGGAATAATGTTTTAGAAAATGTAATTGCTGATTATTTACAGAAAACTTAGTTGCAGCAAGAAAAGAGTTAACAATTTGTTAAAAAAATAGTAATACAATGTTGATGAAAAAAATTAGCGTAAAGCGATGTGTAAAAAATGGTGCAGAATTCTATAAATTCTCTGAAATTTTTTAAGTTACATAATTCTAGGCAAGCATTTTGTGCTTTTAGACATGCTGCTTTAGTAACTGTTTCAGTTAACTCAGTACACAAAAACAATCAGTCTAAACAAAAGGATGTACTTTAATTTCAGCTAGGAAAATAGCAAAATATTATTGATACAAATTAGCATAGTTATATGTGCTAAAATGGTATAAAAATCCTTAAGTTCTCTAGAAAAGAAATTTATTAAGGTTTCTGTAAGCAAAATTTTTTATTTTTATTTATTTATTATTACTATATTTTCTCTCAGCAATAATGTTGTAGTAACCATGACTATTAATCCCTTGTAAGAATTTATTTGTAGGAATAAAACATACTTTGAATCCTGTTCGGAAAATAGCAAAACAATTCTGATAAAAATTAGCATAGTTAGAATCTACAAAAGCGGTGTAAAAATCAATAAACCTTCCGAAAGAAAGAAATTTACATAGAAGAGCAAAAGAGCAAAACCTCCAGACGGAAGAAGACGCTACAAAATAACAGTCTTCCATAAAAGAGGAAGGAAGCACGGTCATTTATCCAGCCGGAGAAAGTTCACTTTTGAGAAAAAAGTTTCTCTGCTAACGAGTTAGAAAATCTCATCATGGCGTATCAGGCTTTCAGTGTACGCTCCTGACATGAGAAGATACACAAGTTAGGTAGTTAAAACTGGCTCATTATTTTTCCTGTAGCGCGTTGAACTTCCTCAGGTTTCTCCTAAGACAAAAAGCATATGACGTGCCTTTTCAGAAGCATACTCGTGAGAACTGCTCCATGAATTTATATCACCATGTGACATTTTCACAAGAAGAGTTTTCAGAAAATCTGTGGAATAAATACACCTGGAAAAAATTGAACTCTTTCTATTAAGTTGTGACTTTCATGTATTAGATAAAGTAATTTATTTTCTTTAGTTCCATAACCATAATAGTTTCTATAATTTGATACTTATGATATAATTTAGGAATCTGTACCGTAACCTAAAAATTGAAAAATAATTCATGTAAGGAAAATTTAATTTGCAATTCATTAAATTTTAATTAAATTTGTTTCAATCAGCCATTTTTGAATAATGATTATGTGACCCGTGTAACTTGAATTTTAATTTTCATAAATTATAGCATTCAAAATGATGTTTTTAAAAAAACATTGAGCCTAGTATGAAATTTCCTGCATCACGAATTGCAACGCATGCAAAATTAATATGAATATTAAAATTTTATAATTTCGTCATGTTTATTAAAACTAAAATAGTGAGCTTTTCACGACAGTAGAGATATCTTTTTTTAAATATAAAATTATGTCTAAAATTTTTATATTTATTAAATTCAATCTGTTAACTTTTTTAAACTTAAGTAACTGGCGTAAATATAAGGTACTGCACGTCACAAGAAAAGAGTAAATGAAAAAAAGGAAAAGTCTTTAAGTCTTTGGCTAAAGTCTTCTTTAGTTTTAACTTAGGACTACGTTCCTCCCATTAGGGTCTCAGGAAGGGATTAGTTTCACACTCTAAAACACCACAAAAAACTTTGTATGGGAGATCCTCTACATCTCAGTAACTACATATATTAAAAACATAACTAATGTCTTATCTTAGAGATAAAGGGCAAAAACAGAAGTCGCAAAAAAAATTGAAAATCGGAATTGTAGTTCAGCGACTACTGAGTTGCAAAGTTGGGCAAAACTGCGCATGAATTGGTGAAGGTGATCATTATCTTCGACCTATCCTGCACATAATTGCAACATATACACGCACGATTGATGAATTTAAAATAGAAGAATAAACATTGTAATATATTTTATTAAGAAATGAAACAATTTTCATTGCAACCTTAGCTTCATTTTATTTCGCCAATTTTCTATACATTAGTATTTCAGAGAAACAAAAGAGAATTTAGAGTAACTTCGAGAAACAAAAGAATATCGCGAGTATCAAGGAGAATCCGAGAAGCTTCGAGAAACAAAAGAGAATTGCGAGTAACAAAGAGAAACCGAAAAACTTCGAAAAATAAAAGAGTCGTGTGAGTAAAGTAGTCCCACGCCTTTAACATCAGCAGCTGTTTGAAAAAGACAGCCTACCGTCATTTTTTAAAATTGTTCCCTTGACAAAAACTGTTATAGCTTAAATATTTAGCAAGTTCCTGTAAGGATGGCCATTTTTCTACAATTTTAAACAAAATTAAGCTTTTATTGCAGCAATATAAGATTAAGAAACAAACTGTTTAAAAATAACTAGTAACACGAAATATAGTATTCTTCGAATAATCATATAAAATCATTAGAGAAACGAAGAGGAACAAAGAGGTATATGGAGACCTCTATATTAACCTTATGAACCTGATAAGAAACATTTTCGAGTTTTTGCGTTTTAAATCCATCAGTATTGCGAAGGACAGGGAACACCGTTTCATAAAGTGTAAAACATGCTTCTCCTAACTTTAATTGGATGTTTAATTGTACCACAGTGTGAAATTTGAAATCCATCAGTATTATAAAGAACAGGGAACACCGCTTCATAAAGTGTTAAACATTCTTTGCCTAACTTTGATTGAATGTTTAATTGTACCATAGTGAGAAAACTTTGTTTCTTTATGATGCTGATTTCGATAGAAGTGAAACTGCAGTTAAAATCTGACAACAAATACTTCAGTTTTAATATGCGAATTAATGATTAATCAGCCTTCTTTCTGTTGAGCACTTTTCCTTTGAAAGAAACATATTTGTTAATAATTCCACTTATTCAAACCATTTCGCGATTGCTTCTAGACAATCTTCTTAAAGTATCTTTATCGCCTTCTATTCCAATACAATTATATGTTAAAACAAAACAGCAATATAATTCAAATTGTTGTAGCCTGCTTAATTTGTAGGAATATAAAAATTAAATTGATTTGCTCATATCAGTTCTCTTTAATGATTTGTGGTTTTATGTAAAAGCATAGAACTATAGAAATGCAAACACATTTATTAATTATTTAAAAATATATACCTCCCTGCCTCTGGAACATATCTCTTTTTTCGTTCGTAGTTAAATATGATTTTTAGATTCATTCGCGAGTGTTCCTAATGAAGCAATTAACGTAATCCATCTATTAATTAAGTTATCATCATTCAGTTACTGTTCACTTGTAACAAACCTCTGTAAAGTACACAGGAACAATAGTAAAAACTTTTTTTTATATTCCTTAAATTTACCATTAAAATTCTACATCGAAAATTATTCTTATTGCTGTATGGCTGTCTGAAAATAATAAATCAGACTACTGAAAAGTTACTTTCTAAAAATATGCTCTAATAGCAAGCACAACTGCCACATTTAGATTTATTAAAAATAATCGAATTTTTTTAAAAAAAAGTATGAAATTTAGAATATTATCTTTATGACTTAAAATCACGTTCCTTCACTGAGTTGAGATGTCACTTTTCAGTGCTGATTTCTAAATTATAAGCGTTACTCTTTAATTGTGGCCACTCTATACGTTAATTTGCATGTAAAATGTTGAAACTAATACATAGAATATATTTTTAGTGACGTTAAAAATTTGCAGATAAAAATAAGGAATTACTTATCGCATTTCATTGTAAAGATTAGTTTAAGTTAATAAAACCTTTTTATGTTTTTACTCCCTGTTTTAGATATTAATGATCATCATGAAACTAGGAAAAGAAGCTGTATAAAGCACAGTTGAAATCAGCTTAAGTGAGATGTCCCAGAAAGCTGCCTGTGCTATTGAATCAGAGCACGTTCTGACCCGGAAGTCGTTTCTTCATGGGAATCACGTGACTATGCAGCACAGCTACTGGCAACAAGCATATTTCTTCTCTAGAAATGAAATAAGGCACCTTATATAGGTTAAGATTCTTATATGGTCAGCACAAAACAGTTTATAACGAATGGGTATATAAACATGCTCATAAATAATGAAACTAGTCAAGGCAACTACATTATATTTCTCAAGTACATAAAGATTTATAATTCAATCAAAATATGAACTTCTCTAAATGTATGAAAAATATTTTAATAAATAGTGATACATTTTCATGATTCAACAGAGATATTCATTGCTAAGAAAAATATGCTTTGGCAATTCAAATACAAAATAAGTAAAGCATTGGAAGTAAACATATTTTAGCTTTTCCTCCATGCACTCAATATCAATTATTTATTCTGAGACATAAAGACATCATTGTTCATAGTTCAATCATCGAACTTGGAGTCAAAGTTTTCTTTCCAATTCGACAAGCAATTGTGGAGTACGAAAAAGTATTCAGTTGCAAATTTAAATTCGAACCAAAAATAAACATTGTAGCTTTTTCAGAAATTTATTCACTTAAAATTCTTACAGCAAATAATATTACATTATCACTTCAATGAAATGAATTTCATCTTTCTTTTTTTAACTTTTTTTTCCCAAAATTTCGAATTTCTTTTACTGATAGCACTTACCTTATATTGAGTTAAACATACATAAAATATATGAGTTGTTGTCGTAAATATCACATATTATATCCATTGGTGCACATATAATTAAAAAGGCTATCTGTCTGCAATCCAATTAAGCAGTTTTTGTTATGGTTTTTAATAAAAAAAAAACGGTGAGGGCGTTAATAAACTTTCATACACAAAAAGGGAATAGTAATTATTATATATGTGTATGCTAAATTGTTAAATAATTATAACCAGTGGCAATTAAAAATACTGATATCTGATTCCATCGGCCGAAATATCATCCATGTATGTAAGCCTGGTGCTCGTTAAAGTTGACATCAAGGATTGAAGCTTCTTCTCATTGGCGTGGCTTAGATGTTTGGAGAAAAGAATGCTGTCTCAGATGTAGTTCTTGTCATATAAGCGACAGTTCGCAATTACAAGGTCTGTCTCAAAATAGCCCTCGCTTTGCTTTAAAATGGGATGTTCATGTAACTAAACTAAGTTATTGATGTGAATAAATACTTTAAGAATAGTTTTCCTTTTCTTAATTTCTACTTTTTATCATAAAATAAATGTCTGGTGCTCGTTAAAGTTGACGTCAAGGATTGAAGCTTCTTCTCATT
>BGPR01000074.1:923152-967997 GCA_013235015.1 Araneus ventricosus
TTTTCCTTTTCTTAATTTCTACTTTTTATCATAAAAGGAAGGTCTGGTGCTCGTTAAAGTTGACGTCAAGGATTGAAACTTCTTCTCATTGGCGTGGCTCAGATGTTTGGAGAAAAGAATGCTGTCTCATATGTCGTTCTTGTGATATAAGAGACAGTTCACAATTATAAGGTCTCTCTCAAAATAACCCTCGCTTTGCTTTAAAATAGGATGTTCATGTAACTAAACTAAGTTATTGATGTGAATATATACCTTAAGAATAGTTTTCCCTTTCTTAATTTCTACCTTTCATGAAAAAAGAAATTAAACCGAGGAATAAATGTTCTGGTTCAAGGCTTTTGCTTTAAAAATGTATGTATGAGAGGTAGGGACATTTGCAGATTAAGATATAAATGTTAATCAAATTTAAATAAGAATCTCAGACGCAATGCTGTATATTCATTTAAAAGTACGTTAAAAGCGTTCAACCATATTAGCCTTTAGCACCATTTTCCAGAAGGAAAAATTGAACGTGACGAACTCTGCACTAACTAGAGGATAGATGTGCTTAAATTTTTCAGCTCAATAATGCATCAAAAGATCCTTTCCCATTTATTACATGAAAAATCCCGCCGTTAGCAAATTTCACGCCCAGTTACACAAAGCCGAGCTGTAAAAATAATGCGCCATCACAGCAGGTTGTATGTGTAGCAGCATCAAACATCACTTCAAAACAGCAAACGGTAAATGTCACAGATTCCAATAAAATTATCGAAACTCATTTTGAGCGTCATTTCCGACTGCCCTTAATGATTATCGCCTCCATATGCATATTGGAAACATTAATCAGCGGGGAACCCAATTTCCCCGCGAATAACAATTGCTTAAAGAGCTTGCCCAATGTTCTGGCGGTAGGTGAGCTAACACTGTCTTATTGAACTTACTTGGGAGCTTTCGCTATTAAATCTGGATGAAACTTTGCATACTTTTCATGGCTCCCCATGGTATATGAAACAGTTAACTGTTATAACTTGTATTTTATCTATGTTGCATAGGTTGAATTCTCATTTTAATAGTATATATGGGTATGTTACTTTATCTCTAATTTTCAGAAACAGTTTCCACTAAAATAAAGCACACTGGTTCTACGTTTTATTTAATGTTTGAAAACATGGAATTTTATAATCGATATTTCAATCAATTCCTAATGTGCCAGAGTTATAAAATTTTGCACATTTCTCACAATGTGACTGTGCACTATATTAATATTAATTGATAATATTTAATATTAATTAATAATTACATTATAAGATTTAGTATTAATTAATATATATTTTTAGAAAATAATTATAAATTAATCATTTTTTATATTAAATTTTAATTTCGTACCAGTGATCCCATCTGTTAATAGGTTTGAGAAGAGATTTATCTCAAGAATAAAAAGTCGAAAATAATTAAAATGGAAATATCTGCTGTTTATTTCATAAATAAATTGTGTCTATAATTAAATATATGGAATGCAGATTTTTATGGCATTACCAAAATTTTTACTCAGCAAAACGAGTTTTTGAAGAATTTATATTTTGCCGATATGCGAAATTTTTGAATTACAGTGAAACCTCGCATAACGAGCAAAATCAAATGTAAAAAATAACTCGTTTTACGAGCGACGTTTCGCATAACGAGTAACGAGGAGATAGTCCATTAGCTTTAGTAAAAAAATAGGTGTTTCTTCGGAAAAACTTTAACTCAAGGTTTTATTCCCCAGAAAGCATCTTTATGTCGTTCTAAATGATATCTCAAAAGTCCTCGACATTCTGCTGTACGCTTCTCATATTTTTATTGGGGTGATGGGAAGAAAACTATATCGTCGCAATAATAGAATATAAACAAAAACCGCTATCTTAATTTTTTATCAGGTGCATTTAGGCTCCGAAACAAACCTTGCAACTTAACACTAATTAAATAACATTCTCGAGGTGATCCCACAAAAAATCCGCTATGTATATGGGTTTGGTGCACACTAAATTCTTGATAGGATGTCATGTAATGACGTTTAGGGTGGAAACTTGGGGAGTGAAGTGCCAACTCTGGTGCCGTTCTCATCATCAACATCATTAAGATGTCCGTCATAGAACATCCCTCAAATAGTTTCAGAAACAGGGCGTTAATACAGGGTGATTCCACGGTCATAGGACAAACTTTGAGGGATGGTACAGCTTACTAAAATATAAATATTTTATATAGGAATGTATGGTAGGAAGTGACGCGTTGAGGCACGAACACAAAAATAAAACATGAAAACATTGTTTATTTACAACATCATCTCAAAGTACTTACCATATCTCCTACCAACGCGACTCAATGGCTCACGTTGTCGTATTTTTCTGGAAGAGGTTTTACCACAACAAAATGTTCCGCCTGTAATTCGTAATCAAATGCGTAGCATGATGGTGCGCCAGCCCATTTCAAAGTGTTTGTCCGCAATTACCCGGAAGCCAGTTTTGCCAGCCGATGGATTGGGCGAGGTGTATTAGTCCGATGGCCAACCCGATTGCCAAATTTATCGAGCATCCAATACTTATTATGCTGGCATCTGAAGATAGGGACACACATCGACCAGGCCAACCCTAAAGAGTGTAAGGTCGCGCAGGCATCTGAATATAGAGACACACACCTACCATGCCTACACTAAAGGGTGTAAGGCCGTGCGGGTATCTGAATGCCATCTTTCATGAGGCTCCAGTTGACTCAAATGAAGACCTCGTTGCTCGACTTTTCATTGAGGCTGCAAATGTGCCCGGTTAGAGCTGCTCTCCAATCACGTCTTCAACGCTATCAAGAATGTTAGTGGTCACAATTTTGAGCATTTATTGTGAACATTGCTGCAAAGAAGCACTTTGCTATAATATTGTAAATGACAATACTTTTATTTTATATCTCATTTTTTGTGTTCGTGCCTCAACGCGTAGCTTCCGACCAAACATTCCTATGCAAAAGATTTATATTTTAGTAAGCTGTACCATCCCTCAAAGTTTGTACCATGGATGTAAAATTCCCCTGTATAACTAACTAAACTAAGTAACATATTCGTGTGCCTGCAGATAAAAATTCAGATATTAATTTTTGAAAAAATCCTAAAAATTACTGTTAATGCTGAACAGCAATATTAAGGATTTTTCTAAATGTGGATTCCATACATAAAATCCTATCTTAAGAAAATATATATCTTATCCTTTTACCATCTTAAGATGCTTGGATGCAGTCCAGAGAGGCTTAACAAACTTAAAGGAATTACTTCCTTTTTTGGACAAAAATAATGCAATTACCTGGTCCTTAGTAAGTGAAAATAAATTTCATTACGTAACCAATTATCTTTTTCTCTTTTCTTTTTGGTTTTCAATGCTCCTGGTTTTTTCTCTCCCCTTCTACCCACGAATAGTGGTTGCTTTATTCCCTTCATACATCTAATCTCATTTCATGCATACTGCGTTCATCGTTGATCATGCAACAAAATAGAATTTATTACAGTCTATGAGACAATGAATTCAATTTATTCTGAATTACATTGATCATGCAATCTACCACTGCGCCTGTAAATAAATATTCATTTTTACTCCTTAAATCGTTATAGGATTATTTATTTGAAATTACAAAAAATAATGACATAAGATAATAACTTATTAAAATTATATTCAAAGTACTAATAAAGTATTTCTAATATGCAGAAAATAAAATAGTTGGTTTCTGGAAAGAATAGTGAGCGATCACAGTTCATTCGAAGACGATGTTCACTACACGAATTGTTCGCTTATTTATTATGGAATTGACTTAGTTATCTGTGGGAATTCGATTAATTCGCTTCGAAGACTCCAAAAAATAATAACAACTTAATTTCTTACAACGTCTTATTTGTAATAACAATGACACGCATCTCCTGCTTGGTTCTAATGTGGGCACACTTCTTGACACTTCACCCCTAATATTATCGGGTCATGGTGGCTTCGTGTTAGAATCACGGCTTCCGGGCCTTAAGAACACGGGATTGAAACCCGATTCCGCGAAACATCCACCGTTAATCAAAGCCTAGTGTATGTTATATCTTTTCAAAGTTAAAGCTCCACCCCATCCCATCATAGCGGTAAGGAAGTTTTGAGAAGGAGAGGTTGCTCAGGTGTCGTCTTCACGATGACCAAATGCAGTGGCGGTTTTCCGCACAGGCGTTAGAGGCGCTCGCCTCGTACCTCTAGAACCTAGAGGGCCTCAAAACCTATTCGACGTACATCGTAGTACTAAGCCAACGGTGAATTTGCGACACCCCGCCGCCGCCCCCCCCCCCCCCCCCCCCCCCCCCCCCCGGAGGCCTGAAAGCAATGTTACGCCTGTGGCCCCATATTAACAAAATCCGCTACTGACCAAATGGGTACACATTACTACTAATATAGGGCGTGGTCCAAAACAGCCGTCGTGTGGTTCCAAATCGGGACTTTATAACCTAATACTTTCTCGATAATATTCACGGTGCTTCGTCACGGTGGCTTCGTGTACCTTAAGAATTAGGATTGAAACCCGATTCCGCGAAAACTCCATCCGCCTTATCCATCACGGCTTCGATAATGTCACGGATACCTTACATCGATTCACGGATCTTATCACTGCGCTTGAACACACACTTCAGCAGTTGTTTTAGCTTACCTCCTTCTGGCAAGGCATTCTTTTTAACCCTTTTGACGAAGCACACAAAAGTTAATCATGCAATTGTTAAATTCTCTTTTTAGAAAATGGTAATAGATGCAAAAGTTCAATTACTTGCTTTCGACTTATTTTTTTGTTTTAATTTACAGTTCTCATAACTTCATCTAGCGAATTTGCCAAAGCCATGGAGGCTCTTTAATACATATTTTCATTTGTTCGTGTCTCTTGCGGCTGTGCCAAGAAATGGTGTTCTGCAAATCGCGGATAAAGACTCGCATGTGTCTATGTCGCTATGTGACTTGTTTCTTATCAAAACATGTTTGTGCGTGAGTCCATTTTAATTGAATATAATAAAAATTTTCAGTAAATTCCCTTTCTGAAGCGTATATAGTCTGATTTTTAAGTAGTCCAATATGGCTCTTAACTCATCATCTACTATAAATCATAGTTCTTTAAGATGGACAATACAGTATCTTATAATTTTTTTATTAGTTACTTACGAATATCCCTTTAATTGACACTAATTTTAAGTGAAAAATTAAAGCACTAATAAGACTGTTCAGATTTGATTCATACTTTCTGAAGTGCAAACTCCATTCGTTAAATTTCTTCTTGCATTGCTTTAAAATGTGTTGCTGTCGTTGCTTCTATCGATAAACAAAAGTGTTTCAGCCCCTGATTTAATTTCATTCAACACTGGAGAGCAAGAGCGATGGGTACTTCAGGTAGAATTCAATTGTCCGATCAAAGGTAATTTTTTTTCTAATGAATTTCACATAATCACACAAAATATTTGTGACTACTTACTCATGATGAAAAATGTACCAAGTCGGTAATAATCCCTTAGTATATTCTAGTAGGTTATTATATATTCATATATTTGAGAATCACAGAAAAACAGTGAATTAGAGCAAGAATGTTGTGACAGACACTAGTTCACGGCCGGTATGTAAACCTGTGACTGTCCCAGGCGAATAACTAGATTCAAAGGATACAAATGAGCGCATTTTTACATGCCATCAGTCAATTGGAATATGGCGGTAGGTAGATAGAAATATTCTCGGAACAAGAAGTGTCAGATCTAGGTTGGGTCAGTGGTTCCAAAAGGATGGAAATGTAAGTAGAATCTCCAGTGCAGGTCTTCCCTAGTTACAACACAGCAAGCATTTGGCTATAACTGTCGATAGTAATAGACAGAGTGCAGCAACAATTCTTTACCGATAGTTGCCGAAATTCATGGGTACCAGAGTCTCGAAGCACACCGTGGAAAATGGTTGGGAGAGTGTGGCTCATATGTCGAAAACCTATCAGATGTTTTCACAGCAGATCGTTTCAGTTGCCGGTTAGCTTGCTGCAGAGAACATGTTAACTGAACACCAGCACATTGGCTTTGTGTGTAGTTTACTGAAGAATCCAGGTTTACCCCACAATCTGACTCTCGTCACATCTCCATAAGGAGAAATCCTTCTGGTTTGGAGTGGCATTATTGATAGATCTCGAACAACAACACGGAACCATTATCGGCCACTATTTATTCGAATATTAATCTACAACAACACATTCTTCTGTTCAGGGGTGCTATGGGCACAGATTTTATGTATGCCAGGAAAAAATATCATTCGTCTGTTATAAGAAGCTTTTCATTTAATATACCACAAACGTATTATATTTAAAGACATTAACTTAAGGGAATGATCATGAGATGTTCAACTGAGAACATGACTATTGACATGGATGTCTTTCGTAAGCTCAACGTTCTGCAAAATATTCTGAATAAATGTTTAGAATCTATTCTGTAAGAAAGGTTTATGTAGTACAAGATCTTACAAAGTTATGGTGGCGAATGACAGTTAGACATGTTTCAAAATACTTACAATATGAATGTAGCATTCGATTCCAACCAATACTTGGCAATCATTTCCCGCAGATTAAACTAGAGAAGTATTTCATTCAAAAAATTCAATGCCTGATTTTGTTCAAGTTAATACTTCAAAAAGCGATTCCAACACTCACAATTTTTGCACGGTACATGAAAATGAATCAAAGACAATTTAAATGGAAAATTCTATAGGCAAATTAAAAGACAAATGTAAGCCTAACTTAGGGCAATCGCTGCATCCTTTAAGCTGTAATGGAGAAAAATAATCTTGAGTATGATTATTTTGCACCATAATATTGGTCATAATGGTCCCATTTGTGAATCTAATCGAGCCAATTTGAATTAACAAAGAAAAGCAACTCTTTTCCTTTCCAATTTGGTCTAGGAACAATGTTTTCTATATGAAATATTATTTGACTGTTATTCTACAATTTATCGCACACATTATCCGATTGCAATTTAAATTGGTGAAGGTTTTATTTTTGTTTTATATTTAGTTTACTTAAAAATTGTTGGTTTTTAGTGAGCTAACCTAATACCAGACAGCTAAAAATAAACGGAAACTTTTTTAGCTCCCTTCCTGTGAAATGAAGAATATTCTCTTCATTTATAATTCTTTTAATAATTGAAATTATTTTAATAGGTTTAAAAATAAATTAAACAACAACGAGCGAGACTAAATTAAATTTACCATTCATTCCTTTTGGCGATTTTCAGAGATTTACCTCTCCATCAAAAAGTAAAGGAATAGCAAACTTTTTAAAAAATAAAACACATAGAAATGGGAAATAATTTTTTCCGATAACCGTTCTGTGCATTTCTATTGGAAGAAATTGTTTCCCTTCGCATTCCTGATTATCCTCGATCAAACACAGGCTGCCGTTTTGATCCGTATATTCTAGTAATTTCTCCATAATGGACAGCGAAACAATGCAAAATCCATCAGTGCAGACGATGAATGTTGCTCTAAAACTTTAACAGCAATCATTTGTCGTTGAGTTTTAAAATCGACTACCTTTCACAGCGTATGATTTATTAAGCTATCCATCCATAAGCGAATATCTTTAGGAATAAGGTCCCCACTTTTCCAATTCATTGCCCACTTCACTTCAGCATCCTCCCCCTCCTCAACAGCAAATTCAATTCGGAAGTTCATGTGTGTAACGATTTACTTGAGAGCTGAGTTCACTTCATTTGGGGAACTACTTTCCGCCGCGCTGCCTATTGCGAATAAAGGAAACATTTTCCCACCGGTGAGTGAAGAGGGGGAGTAGTTGGGATTTCTCCTCTCGGGAAATATGAATTGTTTCTTCTTAACAAATGATAAAAGCTGTTTGGTTATGCAAATCAGGATTGAAGTTTCTGTTTGGGGTTATGAGATTCGTATCGCGAGTCTTTATTAATAATCTTCTGACCCGTGATTAAGTCGCGATCGAATTCTAATCTTTAGACATTTTTGAAAACTAATCTTGTTTGCATATATCATTCAAAAATTCCATTTATCAAAATAAGCTTTGTAATTTATCAATATCAGTAATTCGATAATGTTCTTTCATGTGCGAGCAGCTTGTAAATGATGCTTATTGCTTATGTCATGTAAATATGATTTTGGTATATGATTCTACGATTTAGAATATTATTTGCTTTTAATGGTTAAGGAAATGGTTCATGTATTTGGAAATAAAACTTTTTTAATGAAGCGAAAGTTTATTTTTAAAATTAATCTTAAGCCGCGAAACCAAAACTAATCAAGGTTTCCACCAAATATTTTTCCGTATTTATTAAAAACTATGCTTATTTTTATATACTTACGCGGTTTGTTAGAACGAATTCATTATCTCTTTTGAGAGAAGGAAACAGGACTTTCCTACAGTTACGAACTCCAATATTTTTCCTGTATGAGATAATTTTTCTGCAGAATATAATTGAAAAATTTTAGATTTTCTTTCGTGTGATTAATTTATCATAAGAATTAATGACTTACAAAATATATGCCTCATACATAAAAAGAATTTTCCGTACGATCGATGGAAGCTTTTCAAAACCATTAACTATTTGTTTAATTTTATATTACCAAAGATTTTATTTTGTTTTGTAATGATTCAAATGAAAGGTTTCCAATTAATCAGCATATTGATTTTAGATTATGAGAATTATATAATGCCCGCATTTTTAACATCATCTTTGGCAAAAATTCATAATATTAATAAAGTCATTATATTAAGTATAACAAAATATAGAATCTTATATGTGTTCGAATAAAGTGTCACTTGCTAAGGCTTTGCAGCTACATAAATAATTAACTTTATATTGGATCTGACAGTACTTAATACCTATATAATTAATGAATTTAAACTATATTCGAAGATACTTCAGCTGTAAATAATTAATATTCTATCTAAATAAATAGATTCTATTCTTTATTCATTTATGAAATAGAGTTATTGGATTTGATAACCTTTAATTTTTGGTTAGTGTATCGTCAGTTTTTAATCTTAATGCCGAAATGAAGGATGATTTTAAGAATGTTTTCACTCTCATTGACCTTTAAGGGAATAAAGAGAAAATGTAAAATAGGATAAATCACTTTTAAACTCCCCAGAAACTTCAGTGAACTAATTGAAAGACAGTGTTGAAATAAAGAAATATATGTCGATTTTTAAATAAACATATGATTAAGGAATCATTTATTATAAAGCATTCTCATGATTTTAAGATACAAGCCAATGATTTGATCTGAAAGATGGGAAAAACATTCATTACAAAAAGGTTACAGTGTACTTTAACAGTAATTAATTTCATATTTATCGATGCTCATGAGCTAAAAATTATTTTGAAGAGTTGTGTTATACATACAGTATTTATTTGGAAAAATTTTCGATGGCAATTTTGCCTAGGAGGCGAATTTCTCATCACTAAGCAAAATCTGGAATGGCATATAAGAAAAAGTATATGTGAACATTGTTTATGACTAGGCTTGCCAGATTTCTGAAATGTTCAACCGGGACACCGGAATGCCCCCCAGCGCCACGGGTATTCAAGGGTACACACCCTTGGCGGGTTTTTAGAGTGTTTTAGAGGGTAGTTTATTCTCAATGATATGAATAAATGGTTACTGATTAGGAACCTAAACCAGGGGTAATAATAAATGACACAAGCATAAAAATTTAAACATTTTATTTCTTACATGTTAATATTTATAAGTTACTTAAGTGAAAAGAAACACTTTGGATGAGGAATAAAAATTTGAACAATATTTACATGCACTTTTCATTGGCTGGGACTTTTTTTAGAAAGTCTTTTTTGTTTTTAATCGTGTTGTAAAAATCTTCACAAGCTATTCCGATATTAATTTTACATGTCATCAAGCCTTTAACTGTAGATTCCTTCATCAAACCCCTATCTTCAGTCCATGCGTTGTTCATCAAAGAAAATACTCTCTCAACTGGTGCTGATGTCCCAGGTAAGCAGAAGGCATGGTCACGATTGGCGAGACAAGACGATACGATGACAATATTATTTGTTAGCAGACCATCACTCTTCTATAGTTTTCACTTTTCATACAGTACAGTGAAATAAATGACAAAGTAATTATCCTAAATAATCCTTCACAGTTAATTATTTTTAGACTTTTTTGGTCATCTATAATCAAATTTAATTTTTACCGGGACGTGAAGTAAACCGGCCGGGACACCGGGATTTGTCCGGGGACTGTCCCGGTCAAACCGGGATGTCTGGCAAGCCTATTTATGACTCTGTTATTCAGTTGTACTATGTGAGAAAGGAAAAATGTTAGAAAAATAACTTTATGAATCTGGTAGGTAATTAAGATTTCTTTAATGTAACTTAAAGAGAAATAAAGTTGATTCATATTCTGGTTTGTTTTCAGAAAGATTATCTGCGCGACTAGAAGTTTTTAATTAGACAATAACAAATAAAAATTTTAATACAAGTTTTGTACAAGAATGGTGTTAATTTTTTCATATATTTTGTTCGAATATTCACGCATCTTCATTTATTATTTATTTGGGATTTTTTGAACTAATTATTGATGCACACTTTTTGATTGCTTTAAGGCGACCAGGAACCTTCAAAATCATTTTTTAAAATTTTTAACTAATCAAGTTGAAATTTTTCAGGCCCTAATAGGAGCACTATATAAGGCAACACAAAAAATTTCACTCCAATGTACTGATTTATTTCTGAGTTACGGGTATACTAGTAATTTTTCATAACAATTAATGATCTTTTTGGTAAATGCACCAGGAGCTTCAGTCTTTGTTTAAATTCCATGACGTTTCACATAAGCATAAAGACATATATGGAGAAGAATTTTTGGAATGCATATAGAAGTTAATTTGTTATTAAAATGTAAATATTTTCTTCCATATCAAATATCGGGCAAATTCTTTTTCCAAAATTGATACTATCGAATTATTATGTGTCTTCATTTTGAAATTCTTGTCTGAAACATAAAAATTAATCCCAATTTTTGTTTGAAAATGGCAAGAGCAACTAATTAAAAAAATTAGAATGGTTTTGATTAATTTTCGAACGCCTTGAACATTTATCATTAAAGCTATTAATTGTTATTAAAAATTTAATTTATACCCATAACTCAGAAATGAATGAATATATTGTAGTAAAATTTTGTGTGTTGTCTTATATAGTGCTCTTATTAATGCAAGCAAAATTTCAAATTGATAAGTGGAAATTAAAAAAATAATAATTCTGAAGGCCCCTGGTCGCCTTAAATTAAAAAGACGTTTTACTTATCTTTTCTGGGATGAGTATCAGGTTCTCATTTATTAAGAAAATTTCAATGTAAAAATATATTTGTAGAGCCTAAATGATGCCATACGTATTTTTAATAACTTATATAGGCTCCTTCATTAATACTGAACGATATTTGAAAATTGCAATTATTATTTCATGTAAACTCTGTTGGTCACTAGTCTTCAAGTTGAAGCATCTGATGCAATATTGAATAATGACTAAAATATATTACCCATTTCTCTTAACAATTTTCGAAATCACTAGTCGTAAAGCTGAATTTATCGATGATATCTACATCAAGCCAGCAAGCAAAAGCTTTTTTAAGCAGAAAATTAAGGCCACTCCTATCGAAAACATTGTCCAATGTATCTCTGTTTTTCTTTCATTTTACATTAGCACATCCTCACAGACATGCACCATTGTTCCCTGAGATGAAGTGGATCATATTTATCTTTTCGATAACTTTTTATCCTCGCTACAAGTTTCCATGTTAATATTCATTATGTCTATATATTTCATCTACAGGGTGATTATAATTAAAGTTGCACTTTCAAAATGCTTTAAAAAAAGAACCACTCTTCAGAATGACCTGATATTTCATATGAATATACGTGAAGCAATGAAAATTTGTTTTGGGAAGAAAAAAATTGTACAAAACGTGGCCAACATATGGCGCTGTACTCATGATAAGATGCTAAAAATCGATTGCTTTAAAAGATATGTTAATTTTAAGATGCTAATTAAAAGACGCCACATGTTGTTGTGGCACTCTTTGTTCAAAGACCATCCACCACGACAAGGTGGTGCCACAACGGATATAAAAAAATCGGTTTTTAATTGTCCCTAGGCCAAAATCCGTAGAAAAAGCAAAAACTCAGGAAACTATCAAGAAAAGGAGGACTTGCATCAAGAACTTCGACTTGCTTAAGAAATGTTCAATATGCTTTCCACCCTTTTCTCCTATGAGCTGAAAGCGCAAAACAGCATGTTCCACGACAGATCGGAGTGTTTCAGTGGTGATATTGTGAATGTGTTGAACAGCATGTTCCACGACAGATCGGAGTGTTTCAGTGGTGATATTGTGAATGTGTTGCGTAATGCGGTTTTTTAACTCAGCTAAGTTCTCAATCGGACTCCGTACACAACATCTTTTAGGTAATCCCACAGCCAGAAGTCGCAAGGGTTCAAGTCAGGTGATCGTGGCGGCCAGGCTGTTGGGAAATAACGACTGATAATTGTGTCATTTCAAAACTGCAGATTCAACAGCTGCTTCACTGATGTTGCAATGTGCGAAGGAGCGTCATCTTGCACAAAAATTGTGCTATAAACACATCCGCGCTGTTGCAGTGCTGGAATGAGCTGGTTGCGCAAAAGAGATTCATGATGTGTCCCATTGACTGTACAGGTTACAGGACACGAAGGACCAATCTCCTCGAAAAAGAAAGGGTCAACGATAAATGCTGCCGTAAATCCGCACCACTTAGTGACCTTTTGAGAATGAATTGTCAATGGTTGTATTTGGAACGGATTCTCTCTTGCCCATATTCTGCAATTTTGAGTATTGACAGAACCTTGCACGTCAGCAGGAACCAATTCCTGAACATGCGTAATTTTGAATGGATAGCATTGCAGGATGTTTCGTAAAATTTTACGAACCGTACTGACAGTTTGTCTGAAGTTCGGGAAATTACCCGTGCACTGCACGTTCCCAAAGCACTGCTTGACTCTTCCTTCAATGCTGTGGCTAAATCCTCACTGGCGTCGAAGCAATTGCTTTCCTCCCTCTGCCACATTTCACGTCAAATGAACCCGACTCTTCAAATTTTTCAGTCATCTTCTTCAGCCAGAATGTAGTCATCGCACCAGAGCCGCTTCTTAAACCTTTCATGTCCAGAATTTCACCATTGGAATTGTCGCACAGTCTCCGTTCTTGTGAAAAAGCTTCACAAGCAGAGCCCGATCCTTCAATAATAGAGTCATGACTACCTTCTCAGATGCAGACTAACAGGAACTGCATGACCCCTACCTTTTTATCACAAGTGTAATGTCCAGTGCGCATGTTACGCCTTTTAATTAGCATCTTAAAATTAGCATATCTTTTAAAGCAATCGTTTTTTTATCATCTTATCACGAGTTTAGCGCCATCTTTCGATCAACTTTTGAACTATTTTTTTTTCTTTCGCAAAAAAAAAAGAAAATCTCATTGCCTCACGTATTCTCAGATGAAATATCAGGTCATTCTGACCAGTGGTTCTTTTTTCACAGCCTTTTGAAAGTGCAACTTTAATTATAGTCATCCTCTATTTTTCAATGTTAATGTACGAAATCTACATTTAGCCAGCAAGAAAAGCCTTTTCCAGACGAAAAATTCTATCCAATCCTATCGAAAACATTCTCCAATGTATCTCTGTTTCTCTTCTCATATTCACACATCCTCATAGACTTGCTCCATTGTTCGCTGAGGTGAAGTGGGTCATCCTCATCTTTGCGATAACTTCGCTTATCCACCGTCCGAGGAACAGTATTCTCTTCGCCCCTCCCATCCGCAGAATGAGGAGTAGTCATAAAAGTGCTAACCCTGGAAGAATTGATACAATGGTCGATTTTTATGCTCGGGTCTTCTTTTTCTTTTATGATCCCGGCGCCCGGTGCTTGCGTGTGAAATTGCTTAATGGGACGCACACTCCCGATGTGCAAGGCGGAAAAAGAGGGAAAGTATATGGTAGTATGGACTTTCTTCTCTTTTTTACGCAGGTTTTCCTTTCTTTTTCTTCCTTTCTTTTTTTTTTTTGTCTCTAGTCTATTTCACTGAAATTTCACTTATTTCAAATTGTGCTATTTCAGTTCTTTCACTTTACAGTAATGTATTACATGAAGTGCCGTTTCCCGGCAACTTTCGATAAACTTTGTTGTCATTTTCTTTCTTCTTTCTCTCCTGAAACGACCATACTTGTAAAGATAATTCAAGATGATTTTCTTTTTTATTTTGCGCTGTGTAGATTTAGGAGTCAGATGGTTTTTCTAAAATAAAAATGTTTATTTTTAGAAGAAACAATTATAACAGGCAGATTTTGTAGCATACTACATTACTGCTTAAATGTAATTTTAGGTCTAAACATTGAGCATTATAATCGCACATACTGGTTTCGATATTTAATAATACTCAGTGCAATTTTTTTTTCTTTTTTCAGTTGAGTCTTAATACGCATGTTTCATAATTTCAGTAGTGCAAAGAGTGAACTAGTGCACCATGAATAGCGGCTTGGTGTCAAATAATTATATTATTTACTTCGTGAGTCTTGATAAATTACTATATTAAATCATTTCAGGACTGTGAATGAGTTATCTTGTACACTGTGAATATCTGTAAAGTGTCAGATGATTGTATTATTTCTTTATTTATTTTTATATTCGATGTTGCGCATCTGCTGTCTTGTGAAATTCCTCGATGGAATGGACACTCCGTTGTGCAAAAGCGGAAAATATGGAAGTATGAACCTTCTTCTCTTTATCTCGGGTTTTTTCCCTTTAGTTTTTAATTGAAATTTCGCTCATTTAATTTTGAACTATTTCATTTCCATCACTTTACAGCAATGTGACATGAAGTTAACTGTTTAAATGATTTGAAAATATTTATAAATGAAATACTACGCGCTGCGAAGTAAATTCTTCATGAGATATAAAGTTTTTCATTTGATTTAAACAGTAAATTCACACATGAGTAGTTCAAAAATTTCGCGAGGTTTTTCAAAGTGAGGTACAGTTTGGTGCTTTTGGTCCCTTCTTTATATCAAGAAAAAAGCAAAAATTTACCAAATTGTTGTAAGACAACTAGGTTCAATTTATAACTCTGCTCTGATTTAAAACAGTCTCTATTATGGATTCTATCCACATTTTGCTTATATCTCACTAATTTATGATGAAGAAAACGTTTGCAATATAATGCAAATATACGCAGAAACACATTTCTGAAAAAAATTATTACAAGGAAAATAATTTGTAAAATTCATTGTAATTACCAGAAACATATGGCACGCATACAAGAGAATTATTTCCTGGAGCTCTTTGAGTCATTTTTACAGAGCCGGAAGGAAGTGAACAACCAACAAAATGTTGCAACACAATGCAGAATAAATGTCAAACTAATCCTCTTAAATTCTAAATCAACGTTTTACGATTTAAAAACTAAGGTGCTTCCAGAAAACTTTTTGTTATTGCTCAAAGCGGTGTCACGCCAGAGCAATAGTCCAGCCTTCTGGAGAGAGAGTTAATCTTTTAAAGTGCCATCTGATTTGTCGATTCTTGCGCTCAACTTGAAACATCGCATCCGGCCACATAATAGTCCCGGATAAACTGGATGTATGGTGGGGGGCTTTAATGCAAGTGTAGATAGATATAAATAAATCTTCTTCGAAGCAGAACTTTTCAAGGGGAAATGAAGGAAATGTAATTTTACCCACTTTGTCGTGCCCGGAGTCGCCAAGAGACACATTTGCATAATTCCAGGCACTGTTAGAAGTCGCGTGCTTCCTTTGGGGATTTGAAGAAGTTCAAATTCTTTTTATTTCATTCCGTGTTTTCCCTTCTTTTTTCCGATGCTCACCATCGTTTATTTAGTGTTTTCTTCGCAACAAAGTGTTTCCTTTTCAGATGTGAGTAAATTTAAGCCAGTGTCTGTTCGAGGTCGCCTTCGTCTGTTGTCAAGAATGGAGCGGGTTTAGAGCATATAAGTGTATTTTAAACATTGTGTTTTCTTTATAGGGAAAATATATAACATTTATGTGTTATTTAGAATAAAGTTTGAACATTTGAGGAAACTGCAAATATGTTTGGGCATTCTGAATATAGATAAATTTAGATCGAAACGAAAATTTGAACACACATTGAAATTTTGAATTTCTTGCTCTCAATGAATATCATGTAGACAGCTGCCTTTCTTTTTGTTTAAGTTTTCGCGTATAAAATCAGACAAAATGTAACAGATTTTTATTCAAAGTCTTAAGATATAACGTATTATAAATTAACTATAAACTTCTAGCTAAGCAGTAATTTACTTGTAATCTACTTAGTTAATGAGAACAAAAATGATTAAATGCATAGCAATTTTACCCATTTTTGACATTTTAAAGCTGCGACGAATTGCTACACGGCATTACATCTGACAAATATACTAAAGTTAGTATCTACATTGTCAGAATTACATAAGAACGTTAATACTAGATGCTGTCATCAATTCATGCTTTCATAATTGGAATTTCAAATACATGTATAGCTAAACAATTTAAAGAATCGTTATCTGTAGGATTTGATGATTTTAATAGCGTTAAGTGCATACTTTGCTGTACTGTAGCAATTCAAGAATCACGCCGTGAAGATCAAGATGATTCATGCCTTTTTTTTTGGAAAAACATGCACATAATTCGATATAGAACTTAAAGAATAAAACATAATAGTAATACCCCAACCATCTGTAATATTCGATACTGAGCAAATACAGTACAAGCCCAGCTATAAAGCAACAATCTGCAATATTTGATGCAGTGCACATTGTTGTCGATAATGGATTATAAACTATTTTTATCGGATTCGTCGATATATTTATTGAATTTATGAATATTTGCAGCGACCTAATTGAATTTACTCTTGGTGCTTGTTTTAAATGTGAAATTGTTTTTCTTTGCCTTAAATAATTACATATTTTTAATTAATTAAAAATGCTATAATTCCTTTCTTCTACCAAAGAATTAAGCCTCTTCTTAGACAAAAATTAGTTTTATTTAATTATATTTTGATAAATAAAATGAAAATATTTCTCATGTATGCTTTATTTATCTTTCCCGTTCCTCTAAATGTGTTTGTGAAATTGTTCTTTCTATCGGTTTCCTGTTGCAGCCTCGTTAGATGTAATGCAATATTCGAAGATATATAATATTTAATACAAAAAAATATTCTAAAAAATATATGCAAATATTGTTGTTAGATTAAATGCTGCATATGATCTACCTGTCGTTATATTACGTCAGGTTTCTGGCATTACGAGCTTTCAGGACTTTTTCCGCCTATTGTACGGTAAAATATGTGTATATTTAAAAGAAGAAATAAGCAGAATTTCAAATTTTGTAAAAATAATTTCTAAAATAATTCAATTTTAATCAACTGAAGAAACAAACATTTTTTTCAGTTATTCCTCAGAAAAGTAGAATCACTCACTCTTACAGTTAGTCTTCGGAATCAATGTAATCTTTTTAGTTTTCAAAGCATGTTATGATAAAAAAAATTATTGGGTATATTAAAGAACAAAACGATAAAAAATTGCTAAATTATATGATTATGAGATGAAGAAATGCCCTTCGAAAAATAAAAAGTCACTTTTAGAATCGGTGATTAAAATTTTGAAGGCATTCGGACATATAAAATTTCAAAATTCTACTACAATATTTGTATTTGATATGTTTTTGAAAATCATACAAACCAAATTAGAAATTTTGATTATGAAATTAATCTAACAAGAGCAACTAATCACTAATCGCAATCATAGAACGAATATAGTAGTTTTTTGTATATATTAAAACGAACAGCTGAGATTTAAAATGAGGTAACTGTTTTTGATTTCCACCGAGTAACTTGGGACGTATTATAACGAAACTTTTTCCATATCAAAATGAATTATTTAGGTTATCTACAATTGTTACTAACAAAACCAATCATCTTTCAAAAAATTGAAAAATTCCATTAAGAATTAGTCTCACCATTTTTAATGTAAATATGAAAAGGACTCTTAATTTTCATCAAACCTTACTTTAACGCGCTGATACAAAACTTCACTAAAATAATCGAGAATTTCTTTTCCTAAAATAATTTAGATTACCACTACTCATTCATTATTTATATCCAAGGTTAAAGGAACCGCTTTAAAAATGATTACCTTTAACCACTCGAAGCAAAATTCAGCCACGCGTTGTAAATCAAGCAAAATGTTAAATGACTTGTTCTCGAGGTAAAATGAACAAATAAGTTGGGTGTTCTAGATTAATTTAATGCATCTGTAGTTGTCGTCGGTCAGTTTTCATTAGGAGCGGCCGGGCACCTGATTGATGATGTCTCTTTTCAGCTTCCTTTTTGTTCTTTACTGGGGATACAAAAGAAGGAGATTAAAAAAGGCGTAGCGCAAGAGGTATTGGAGCCCTGCGATTAAACCGGTAAAATGAAAGTTATGAAATGTATGCATCTATTAGTTGGAGAGAATGTTAACACTAGAAAGACGGCGTTTTCCGTATGCCTAGAAAGAATAGGAGCGGTCATTTTGACCGCTATCTTTTAATGACCAAAAATAATACTATTTTAAAGATTTGCTTGCAAAAACAAGTTTTTCAATGCATTTTGATATTAAATATTACATGTTCTTCACATTAATTTCCTGTTTACATTAATTATTAATAAAATGCAATGAATGCAAAATAAAGCATATTATACATAGGAAATTTCTTGTAATTACGCAAAATATTTTAAATCTATATCTCATGTGATAACAACATTAAAAATACATGCATTTAAAAATATAAAGATTACAAATTGATTTACCTACATTACTGTTTCTCACAGTTTCTACAAACACTCAGCTTTATAATTTTGCTTGCACAAATGCCACAAACTGACTTTTTGGAATCACAACAAATGTTCATAGTTTTATAACGGCATCTATTGATTTGACATTGTATGCACTTCCTGCTTTGGGCAGTGGGTCCATCATCTGTACCTGCAGTGAAATCGGAAAGCTTAAACGTCTTAGTGGAAACATAATTAGCATAATACAAAACAATGTACAGGGGTTGCGAATATGATGTGGGCATTTTAAAATTTGCTTTTGTTTTGAATATCTCCCTAAAATCTGCATGGATTTTCTTGGAATTTCTAACCTGAAAAGATTAGGTTTGAGCTAACATTTTACAGTGAAGATTTGATTACGAGAATATTTAGGGGACAGACCAGAAAGTGATGAAGCCAAAAAAAAATATTTCGACTCATTCCGTTTCAAAGAAAGCTGATAACGAGATTAAACTTTCATCAATGCTTATGCTTGAAGTGCATAATATTTACATGCATTTTCGTAAACATAGCACAGATATTCGGGAAGATATAAAGGTTTCTTTAAAAAAATCCCAGATTTTTCGGCTTTTTTTTTGCTTATAACTTGCAGAGTTTTAAAGCAAATTGTATGAAACTTTCCAGATACGTCACAATGCGTTTGAAAAGAATTGTGTTAAAATTTGAATCAAATACTTTGAATATTAAAGGAAATATGAGTATTTTTATTAAATGATTTTTTACTACGCATGTAAGAAATGTAGCGTAATTTAATTTTCATGACTTAAGAGCCAGATATATAGGGCATCTTATATAAAAATTTCAGTTCAATACCTTTAGTATTCAGAAAGCTATCGACATTGACACTCAATGAATTTCTGTACCTTCTAAGAGAAGCTAAATGATGAAGATTCTTACACAAATTGATAATTTTTGAGCTTCGAAAACGGTAATATTGAAAATTTATGAAAGTTGAATTTCCTGAATACTCAAGTATACTTATAAGTTAAATAAAAGTTTAAATTACAGTTCGATGATTATTATTCGGAGAATCAAATTAAAAAATCGACCGAAAAAATATGCAAATTTTAAAATGTCCTCATTAAATTGGCAACGCATTGTATGTCTGAAGACCTTTTTATTACTTCTTAAAATGTGTTTTTCCCGAGGGTATAAAATAGTGTATTTCTTATAACTTGATATGCTATCATTTTATAGAAACTTGAGAGAATTTACTTCATGTTAAATTAATTAAAAAGTTGGTCCACTAAAGTCTGTTGATGCAGTTAGAAAAAATGGCATGTTTGCATTTTATATTTTTGAAACCAGATTTCTAGACATATCAATAATAATATCTGTCAATGTTTATTTATTCACATAGCATTGCAAAAGTAAGAAAACTGAAATAATGAAATATCTTTTCTGATTTCCGTGATTTAATATCTTTTACAAATAGGTATGTTTCGAATTTCCCAGGACTAATAATTTTAAATATTCGTGATTATAATAAATAAAACACCCCATTTTGTAAAAAAAAAATTAAGTATACTTCTACAGTAGAAAAAGTTAATGCAGCTACTGAAAATAATTTAATCTGAGAATAATACTTTACTTATACTTTGCTCTTGATTGAAAAAAGAATGCCACCATTTTGCATAAAAATAATCATTAATCTAAAAGCCACACCCATAAAAATTATGTCTGCATTTAATCTTAAAAATCCTTTCCTTTCTTTTGGAGGAGATAAGATTTTTTAAGCCTCGTGAACTTTGAATAAATATAAAAAAGAAAGAAGTGACTTTATTTGAGCGTGAAGGGTATTTAAACGTATTCGAAGATTCTTAACGATCTTAGTATGGTAATGCGAATATGCCGAATTTTAAAATCGATTATCATGGTGAAAGAATTATCGTGATATCTAAATAACCAACTTGATTTATGAGTAAGTGTTGCCCTAACGACAAAGCACGAAAAAAATATCTTTATTCATGCATGTTATTTGAAATTCATGGGATGCATCTCCCATTGATGTATCGATTACTTTTCTTCCACATCTTGGCTTATCTTTTCTTCGACCATTATACTTTTAAACAAAGCGCAGCCTTTGTAATTGTTTTTTAAATTAAAAGTCATAAAATTATAGCTACACTGGTTTGAGATACAGTATCTATTGCTGAGCCACTAGATATAACAGATTTTAGAATGGGTTTATATTATATTATTAGTTGAAAACGAGTTAGTCATTTTTATTTTATTTATATTTATTGTTTAGCTCCTTTCACATTACGAAACTGGTGCGTTCTCCAGTCATAGCATTACTCTTGTTAGAAAGCAGCTTTTACAGAATTCTCATATTTCCTACCGTGCTGTAATGCAGTAGATATTTTTCGTAAAGGTGTGTCTTCACTTTCCAAACCCAGAATAAGAGTTTCCCAAATACGAGCGTTAAAACTAAAAATTAAACCTAAGTTCGGTGATTCGGTTTCATTTAGATCATTAATAAACAGTTAAGGCAACATTATCAGATCTTCGTTGTAAGGTTTGAACATTTAAACAATCTCCCCGTCTTTAACATCAATATTTGAAAATTTCTTGCAATTAAAATGATTCTCAGCAAGCTGTTTAGAATTGTCAGTGGTTGTACCAATAGGACGGCATCTGTTAAGTTTAGGGTTAGAGGATTAAATTATATGTTTTAATAACTGTCTTCCAATAAGAAAGAAATTATGTACTCTCATAACAAGACCATTGTTTTTCGTACAATAAGTTTGCGCGTTTTATGCATCGAAGCAAATATATGAACATACATGGTTTTTAAAAGGAAAGAATATTATTTATATCCACTTCATGATCATACCTAACAATTTTAATATAAAGATAATAGAAACCCATTTCTGCAATTATTTGCTTACTATGGTTTACAACACAAAATATTGTCAGCAAATAAATGATAAATTAATACCGGGTGTCAAGAAAACTGATAGAGGAAACGCTTAGAGGAAACATATTATACAATGTGACAAAATAAACGAACGCTGTTTTTAAAGCAGACGGAAAGAATATTATTTATATCCACTTCATGATGATACCTAACAGTTTTAATATAAAAATAATGGAAACCCACTTCTGCAATTATTTGCTTAGTATGGATTGAAATGGAAACAAGAATCTCACTTACAACACAAAATATTGTCAGGAAATAAATGATAAATTAATACCGGGTGTCAAGAAAACTGATAGTTTCCAAACGCTTAGAGGAAACATATTATGCAATGTAACAAAATAAGCGAACGTTATTTTTAAAGCAGACGGAAAGAATATTATTTATATCCAATTGCTGGTAGTTCCAATCAATTTGAAGAACGCATTCCATTTATTAGCAGGTACGTAATTTCGAAATTTGAAACGAAAAAGGACACAATGATTGAATTATACTGCGTTTAAGTTGAAAGCTTTAAACAGAAGTTCTTTCCGCGAACGATACAAAAAAAGGGAAAATAGGAATCCGTGTGGAAAAGGAAGTGAAACAAAAAATAAAACTGTTATAGATTCCCTCGCAACATATACCTCTCACTACTGAATCTGACATTTCTAACCTTAATGAATTGAATCTCCAACTTCAGAGGGAAAAGTGTGGACTGGGGGAAAAGGGAAAAAAGATCAATTGAAATGATTGGATCCGTCGCTTCCCTTCAAAATGAAACTTCGCTGCTGCCACAAGTGGTGGAAACTCAATTCCGTCAAGGTACTTTCCACTTAAAAGTCCCGAGAAAAGAGGATTTTTTAACGGAACTGCGATCTGAAGGAACGGTTTTAGTTGAAAATAAAATAACTTTTTTCCCTTTTGCTGTATTTTTCCTTCTTTTTCATCTCCCACTGCCATCTTTGCAGTTTCTATCTGGAAATTTTTGCAATCTGGTTACATCAGAGTGGAAAAGTAAGAAGTATAAGAGTAGATGGCAACAGATGCCACCATTCACTAATTCATCAGAAATGGTACACTCAGTTCTGCCTGGTTTTGGTATCTGAAATATTTTTGTAATCTAGTATGCTTTGACATATTTCTTTCCGGTGAAACTAACATTTCACAAATATACAATCCAGAAATGGAATAAACTTTAAACCCAGCATTTTCAACTTTAACCTTTAGAGAAGAAATGACATTATATGGAAAAATATTTGTCAATTTATATTGTTAATCTTCGTTTTTGATATATTCTATGAATAAATTAGTTGTTCCATTATACGTACTTTGATTGTGTCCTCACTAAACATTATTGGTGATTCTAATAATTAGTTAAAATAATTTAAAAGACAATCAATGGATTTCTATTTTTACAGGATATAATTAAGCGTTTTTTACTTTTTTGTTCATAAATAACATACTCATGTTCAGTGAGTTTGAAGATTCACATCCCCCCACACACATACGCAAAAATTTTAAAGCTTTAATTAAGCTAAATCCAAATTATGGTCCAATATCTAAAATGCTAAAAAATGTAAAGACTGCGTATTCAAAACAAAGTTAAATTTTTTATTAAACAAAATCTAGATAATAATCCAATAAATAGAAATACTACTAAATATATACAGAGAGCATATGGAAATTTGAACATATCTATAATCTAAGTTACTATTATTACTATTGAAAAAGTCAATCCTAAAATTTGGACTTTTCAACAATTAAATTGGTAGATCAGGTTTGGATGAGCTATAGCCGGTTAAAACTATTTTGTTGTACATATAAACCATCCCTGTTACCATTGTTTAAAAAATGGAAAGGGTAATTAACCCTAAAAATGAAAGAAGTTAGAAGGAAAATATCATACTTAACCGTAAAATCATTGCATCACTATATGAAAAGAATATAGCATGTATCTAAAATAGACGTTACAATATATTGCGCTTATTAAATATTTCACTTAATATAATGGATTCCTAATTCACTAAAAATTCTCAATCATATATATATATATATATATATATATATTGTAATAATAATAACCAATGTATAAAATTTCATAACAAAATTTAAAAAGAAATTAAGAATCAATAATCCCTTGCATCCCTTAGATTTTTTAACTAAACTATATCTAATTTTAATCTAATAAATGAAAATACTATGAACACTGCTACAATTAATACTACTGAAAAAGTATATATATATATATATATAATGTTGGTAAACATTTTGTATAAGAAGGCGGTCTTTGATTGAATCAATACTTTCTTCCAATACGATTTATCCATTTTGAAGATTATAATGCAGATAATATAAAATTAACGGTTATAATAACATACTTAAAGGTAAATTCCACTTCCTGGCCATGAATGAAACTTGCATGCAAAGTAGTCCAGTAAACGAAGGTCCAAAATCGGGGTAAAAAAACATTAAATAATATAGTTTTGAAAATTGGTACACATGCTCATGAGGGGCTTATGATGAACAAACCGAAAGTCCTCGGTCCCGGGAGTGAGCTCGAGGTGCCATTTTGGATTTCATCCCCAATTTTTTGGTTTACCTAAATATCTAGAAAATTAATCAATTTTCAAAATGCTTGTGATAAAATAAATTAAAGAGCGCGCGTTAAAAGCTCCGCGTTGTTGTTGTCAACCTAAATGTTCAAATAAAAAAGGACAAATAGGAATGCGCGGAAAGTTTAAGTTTCCAGAGGAGGGGATTTTCCCGGAAAGATTCGTGACTCGAAGTGAAAGTATAAGTGCGATTATTACGATGGAAATAGAAGTAATTAAAAATGAGATATCGTTAAATTGATAAAAGAAAGTTATAAAATTAAAATATCACATACACACACGCATATATATATACGAGTCACATACTAAAGCTTTGGACTTTAATATTGCAGAAGCAATTTATAAAAATAATTAAGTTTACATTCAAGAAATTAATACATCGAATTTTCAGATTTGCAAAAGCACTTGTTACGCCGAAGTTCATATGTGTATCCATTTACGTCATAGGAGAGGGGATTTGGGATTTGTAATTATAGTTTCTTTCTTTTTTTTCTGTTGGTTTTAAAAAGAAAGACGATACGTATTAACTAAAAGACAAACTAACAAAACGGATTTCTGGAAAGTTTATATTTGTCTATAGATTTTTATCTTCACAAATGAAATATCAGTTTTCCTCTTGAATATACCCGAAATCAATGAGATTTCTTTAATGGCGTTTTTTGTTAGCAGCAAAGAATACGAAACGATGCATCATTCGAAAAAATGTACTGAATATTATTACAATTAATTTATAACACCACAGCCTCATATACAAATTGTATCTGATTGCAGTATACGCTCGGAAGTTATTGGAGAAAAATGTGATAAAAAATGCCTAAATTTAAGCTACATTTAATCGATCTATCTAAACTACAATGATATAATTTAAATCTTGTCCACGTGGAATTTGAAATTACTTTTTTAATTAAAAGACATTCAATGAATTTTTCATAAAATTGTTAATGGAAATGAAATCATTTTTATGATTAGTTTCCTCATTAAATAGGTCATTATAAATTGATCGAATAATTTATTTGTAAAAATTAATATATTTACTCAAAAATAACTGAATTTTAATTATGTTTTCGTCTGTCTTTAGAATAGAAAAGACACAAAACGCTCATCAAACTACTCTGAAAGTTTCTTCCTCTGTCTAGGAAAGCTATACATATCAAATTTTAAAAAGATATTGATGATGTTAGAAGAGCGTAAAAATCAATGAAATGCATTAGCCATTAATACGTCGCTGGGTCAATTTAAAAATGAAGTTACTTAAAGGAACATCATTCTATTACCTCAATATTCAAAAGCGATGCACTTCTTCAAATAATAAAATTCTTCGCTGGAACAAAACATAAGATCGTTAAAATATATCCTCGTCAGAAATATTTTACTGACAAAGCACAATGGAAAAACTTTAATTGACATTTACAATTAATCTTGCGATAAATTCTCCCTCGAAGAAAATTGGAGTGGATCTTCCTTATTATTATTTTTTTCCCACAATTCTTTTCATTTTCTGATACTCGAAAGATCCTTTTAAGGCAAGTGGGGGAGCTGCGGGCGAGGAGTAAGTTGTGATTTTAGAGCTCTTAAGAAGCCTGCCAGGAAAACAAAGAATAGTTGAAAGGTTAGTTCAATTTGTTTATTATTGGGAGAATAACTCTTTATCGATCTAGTCATACAAGTGGAGCTTTGAATTGTGTTGATTACTCGCGGATTTAGTTTGTGTGATTAAAAGGTTCCGACAGAATATTCAAAGCATCCTCGAGACTATTTTGAGTTATAATATTTTATTTCTGTTATTCTTAAAGATAAAATATCAGAACTGGTTACTAACCATTAACTACACAATAATATTGACAGCTGGTTATTTTTATTATTATCTCTGCTGTGTTGTCCTCTACCCCTCCAGCAAATCTTTCCACAAACTACTTTGTCACGTTTCTTTTTCATTTTAGTAGTTTTTGACATTTTTCAGAATTTACAAAGAATGATTTCAAACATAAAGCGCATTTAGGTATAGCAATAATTTACTCCTTCCTTAAAACTTTACGCACTCTCTGATAATAGAGTATCAGATGTAGCCGGTTATACAATTTTATCTCAATAAAAAATTCATGAAACTATTTGTTGTTTTTTTCTACTTTGACACTTCTGTGTATATCGAACAACGAGTATGGTTAAAAGCAAATATAATGGTCTCGGATTAAAAAAATTGTAATAGTCAAACCAAGTATTAGAAACATAAAGAAAAATAAACAAAGATAATTTATAGATAGTTAATCGTCGTGTCATTGAAATTCAACGCATTCAAGAAAGAAAAAAATTAACTAAACACACGTAAAAATGCGGATATCTTTAAAAAAATTAAGAAGTTTGAGTAGTGTTTTTGTCCATAACTGAAACAAGGGAACTGATTGAAAACTGAAAAATCCAAATTTGAATTATGAACAGTAAAATGAGTATGACAAATAAGAAAAATGGATGACACTTTCCAAAGATAAGATGTTCACGCATGAAATGAGTATGGCCTTTGCGAGGATGAGTCAATTTGACATCAAGCTTTGGTGCAGGAAGAATTGGCCATAAACCAGTAAGAGCTTCGAAGCAAAGTTATTTCTTGCGGAGATCTCGTTTCTTGCTTCGTAGAATATATTCCACAAACTAATGATTTCTTAACATCACAATGTGGAAGCCCCTTTTGCAGAAAAGAAGCCGCTTTTGCAATACGATCCACCGATTCATTTCTGGAAATGCCCACACGACTCAGGACCCAGCAAAAATTAATACTAAAGCCTTCATTCTGAAGGAATCAAAGAATGAATAGCATTCTGACAGCTATCACATGCGTCCGATTGTGGAAATGGCAATGTGCTATGTAATGGAGGGGTGAATATATTGAAATTGAATAGACTGAATATCTTGAATGTCTTCTTCATCTGGCAAGGAAAGTAGACTCCGATGAGAAGAAGTTACTCTTCCCTTCCTGTTTAAAGCGTTAGACATACTTTATACTGATAGTTGTACAAAATACATACAGGTGTCCAGTAAACACTTAAAAGATTTTCTCTTATTTAGTTTAATGTATTTCATGTCGCCTTTCCACATATTTGTCAGACATCCGCTTATTCTAAAAGAAGAAAAACCATCTACTCCTTTGAATTTCTTTTTCTGGAAGAATTATTATTCTATAACTTTCATTGAAGAAAGTTTATGCTAATAAAATCAAGCAAAAAAGAGGACTGATTTAATTTAATAGATTTGTAAAAGCAAGAAGGTTAATAATTTCTGCACTCCTGTGTCTTTTATACGTCTTTATTATGAAGTATCAACAATGCTTTGAATTAAAAAAGCTCTCAAATATTAATAAAAATTAGTAATCATGACTAATATAACATTTTGTCTCGTTATTCAAATTACTGTACACGCATACAGCATTATTAGCAACAAGTGATGAAGACCTGGCGAAATTATTCTGTCAACCAGTGCACTTCGGTATGCTGGGATTCCCAAGACACTGTCCACCGACACTAATCATTTTCCCACCTTTGTTAAGGTTGCAATAATCATCGCTTGGATTTCGCCAATCATTCCGCATTGAACGGTTTATCTCCCGTTTGGCGAATATATTTTTTTTTCATTTAAGATTTTGGAACATTTTCTACTGAAATCGGATTCTTTAATGCACTATAAAATGAACTTTTACTTTTTTAAAGCGACCTCTTTGTTTAAAATTTTATTATATCGTACAGCGTGATTCGGAGTGGATTGCTTTTATATATGCTTTTTTATTATTTGGATATTTTAAATATGCTTTTAAGAGCATTTAATCTTTTGATATATTTTATATCACTGTTAAGATATTGTGATTTCAGCAAAGAATGCTTTGTTAATCTAACAAGGTTAACAAGTTCAAGTTCCAACACTTGAACAATTATTGAATTCATTTATTTGATTGCCTCATATTTGGAAGTTAAGAGTTCATCTATAATAACAAAGGAAAAAATATAGTTGTTAAAAATCTTTTTTTGAAAGGAATTCAGTTACCAAGCAAATAGAATATCTAAGCAGTTCTTAAAGTCATCCGCATTTTTCCAATTATTTTAGGAAACATAGTTTTAAATAAGAATCCATTATGTATGAATACTCTTAAGAATTAGGTAAATTATATTTCCAAGTGACGGGATGAATAATATTTGTAGCTTTCTCCAGCGAATACTCGTCGAATATTTTACGTAGTTTTAAGTAAGAATCCATTATGTATGAATACTCTTAAGAATTAGGTAAATTATATCTCCAAGTGACGGGATGAATAATATTTGAAGCTTTTTCCAGCGAATACTCATCGAATATTTTACGTAGTTTTAAGTAAGAATCCATTATGTATGAATACTCTTAAGAATTAGGTAAATTATATCTCCAAGTGACGGGATGAATAATATTTGAAGCTTTTTCCAGCGAATACTCATCGAATATTTGTTTATAAGCGGGATAATGTTAACAAAAACTGTTTTTATAAATACTCATTTACTATCTTGGTAAAAAGTATATTTTTATTTTAATTAACTTCTACTTTTTAGTTTTTAATTTGCAATTCATTATAATAATAATACGAAATCTTGAAATCAATTTTTCTCCAATTCACTGGTATGGATAAAAATCTAATTAAAGTTTTCGCCTAATTGATAATTAAGTTCTGAAAGTATTAAAATAATGTGTTGTCATCGAGAGTATATGAGATCACACAATTTCAAAAGTCTAGCACATCACAAAGTAAATGTAAAATCGATAGCAAAATTCCATTTTTACACACATGAAGCAAGTCAAGTTAAATAAAAGCGTATAACAAAATAAATACTGCGAAAAAAAATGAACGCAAAAGTTGAAAATAATTTTTCTGATTACAATAAAATCCATGGTTCGAATGAAAGCGTGGGCGCCATATACAGTACCTTATATTTTGTGTATATTTTCTTAAACAAATGGAATATTCCTAGAAGGCTCCCACGCTTTGATTCGAATCATGCATATACCTTATACCTTAAACTTTTTATTTATTTTATTTTCTACTTTTTAGTGACGGCTGACACAAATGCACACGACATGTTAGGCATAGTTAAAAAAATCAATTATTGAATTCTCTAATATAAAACATATATTAAAATTATTATATACATATGCACAATTACATTTTTATAATAATTTAATGACATTAACTTTTTGAAATATAAATCCGTAATATATTACGTGATAACTTACAATTATTATTAACAATGTTATAGAAAAAAAGAGAATCGATCTACACAACTTTATCTTTTTGCTTTGAGAGCGAAACGTTTGGCGCACATGAAGTGAAAAATTTGGTTGTTGGCGAATTCTAATAGAAAGTAAACCCAAGACGCGTAGAAACACGAGATATTACGTCATTAATCGGTGCAGCGCCGGAAGTTTAGCGTATTTTCTGTTAGTTTCGTGGTGTTGTTACAAACCTACGTAACGTGAGGTTACAACCCTACGTAACGTGAGGTTACCACCTCCCAAACTTTATCGCCCAAATATAGGGATAAAATTTTAATATCATTTTGTTAGGTTTAAAATGAGTATAGATTGCAAATTTTTTACATAGTATTGTATTGTCGCCGGAAACCCACCACTGTGCTAAATTTCAGAGTTGTAGCTCGATTGGAAGTGGGTAAGAAATCGATCTCAAGAATTGAGGACACGACAGTCAAGTTGAATGAAAGCTTATAAAAATATTAAGGATATAATTAAAATCATATATCACATTGCTTTTTATATTCATACTTCCCCCAAATAGCTAAAATATCTGCTTTAGATATGATTCTGAAAGCTGACAGATTTGCTACACTGAAGAAAATGTTATCTAGTAATGATAATATTATCAAGGATTTCTACCAAAAATCCTCCGTATTTGTAGACTGGATTACATCAAATTCCATTGGTTGAACAAACATTCTTGGGTAGATAGAATGCTGATAATTGTGTCTGTCCAACAAGCCATCTGCATGAGTAGCGAAACTGCTAACTGCTCCAGTGCGATCAATTAACTTACATGAACAAAGAACTCAATCATGCTAAGAAAACCTTTTAGTCATGCATATAATCCTCTTCAATAATCTCCTATTTTTTCTATAAAATTTATATTTCCTTTAATTTCTTCAGTTCGACAAAACCTTGCTATCAAACTTTCTGAATTGAAGTACTTATTTGCTGGGAATGACTTCTTAACCCACCAATCGATTTCTGTTTATAGCTGATGATTAAAGCATTAATCTCCAATTTGCAATGTTTTGTCCGGGATAAATATATCAAGGATTTAGAATATTATACACCTTCGGTACTGAGAAACGAGATCAAATTTGAACTAATTCTGATTAAAATACTTATGCAGCAACGCCATCAATAATGGATAAATTTTGATAATTCAAGAGTCAGGGATTTTTAGCTTACATTTCTGCATTATTGAAACTCTTTATTCAATTATGGCCCTAAAAAGTTTATTAGAGCACCAAAAATGTAAAAGATTATTCAATTATGGCCCTAGAAAGTTTATTAGAACACCAAAAATGTAGAAGATCATTCAAACAAGTTGGTTAAAAGTATTTGCGGATACATATAAGGAGAAAAGTTAAGTTGGAT
This sequence comes from Araneus ventricosus, assembly GCA_013235015.1. Taxonomy (NCBI): domain Eukaryota; kingdom Metazoa; phylum Arthropoda; class Arachnida; order Araneae; family Araneidae; genus Araneus; species Araneus ventricosus. The sequence continues at coordinate 954,243 of BGPR01000074.1, forward strand.
CTAATGAGTAGCAGCATAAGATAAATGATTAAATGAGGGTTCTGTTATGGAAAAAAAATGAAACGCATTGCATTAATCTGTTAGCCTTCTTTTATATTTAATATTCAGGATTCCTAATCAGAAATCGAAAAATATCCAGTGAAGAGAAAAAAACGGACCTGACGAAAAAAGAAAAATACCTTCCAAAACAGAAAGATGCTGCCTTTCTATTTTTTATTAATTAAAACTCACTTTTTCAGCTAAGATATAACACGAAAATCATTAACCGTTAGACCTTTACTGTTAATTAAACATGTTAGCGATTTAGTAATTATCGTTAATTTTCTTGGGAAGTGAGTGGAAAATATTTTTATTAATTAATATTTAACGCAATTTCTAGCATGAAGGCATTAGGTGTGATGTTTAAGTCGTTTAATATTTTTTACGACAACGTTTCGGGTTCGGAAAATGCATAGTTTCAAGTAACGTGTAACGAACTTCAGTCATTCTTCTTTCTAAAATTATTTATCTCTCTCTCTTCTACAACTTCTAAACTATTTTTTTTTTCACTTCTGCTTGTAAATTAGCTAATACTTAAGTGTCTAACGGAAGCACATGTCTTATGAAGCTAAATTGAGACGAAAATGAAGGTAAAAATAACTCATTTTCAATTTCGAAAAATTTATCTATCCTTTGAAGTTGTAAGTATGGAGAAGCTTCAAAGTTAATTCATTTTTTTTATTCAACCAAGAACCATGTTAAGGTTTTGCGTATTTAAGTTAGCTGTAGGGTATAATACGTTTCAGATAATGTTGTAAAGCGAAAGTTATTTATGCAGTTGTGTTCTTAAAAATATTCTAATATAGAGAAGTTATTCTAAAGAAAATAAGCTGTTAAGAAATATGAAAATATTGAAAATTCAAATCCATGGAGTTACTTCTATGATGTGTTACGAGTTTAGTTGTGATATAATAACAACTAAACTCGTAAGAAAGGATTTAAGAGAATAACAGAAAGCACATTTTTTATAAAAGTAACGACCAAAAAATTTCCACGATATGTATAATATATACATATAGTATATGTTACCACATATACATATTCGTATAGTCTCTCTATTTAAAAGAGCAATTTTCGACGAGTATGTATGTTCGCTTAATTGTTATTTATGCACGCTCAGACCGTTTAACTTGAATGGACCAAATTCAGCTCAGTGATGGATTACCAAAAGAGGGAGTCAACGCGGCTAAATTTGAAAAATTTCACAGGAGATTTATATCTGTTGAGGAAAGTTGGTGACACTATGTGGAAAAAAACAGAGTGGGAGCTATATGAAAATATTTGGATCCCGAGCAACGCCAGGTTATCAGCTTGTGAAATATATTACTGAATTCACGATTTTATGATAATTCTTTTAAATTGTGTATGAAACACATTAAAGTGTTTGAATCCAATTTGAATCCAGAATGAAATATTTTTAAAACTGTCATTCACTTAGATGTGGTATCTTCGATCACGATTTAACAATATATGAAAAGTTACACCAGAATTCAAATAAAGAGGATGACCTTGTTTAGAATCTATTTAGATATATCGTAACTTTAGTGAAACTTCAATTGCACCTGGCGGCTTAAAAATTGAACTATTTGCATAAAATTAGTTCAGGTCACTGTGAATATTATATTTAAACACAAATTATGTTCGAGATGGAATTAAATTTTACAGAATATAACTTAATTTTAACATCTTGTGACAAGAATTATTGCCGTTTTGCGACATTTTTATGGATATAATGTGTAAGAATTTAAATTTTTGCAACAGTAACATTGTTATTAATCAAGACATTCCCCCAAACAGTCATTTATCTTTATTCTTAATTACTCACGGATTTTATTCATATAATAAATTACTTTAATTGCACAGGTGATGTGTCGTGAAAATTCAAATTTGTAAATCTATTTCGGTTATTGAAATTCATGTGAAATAAAAAATTCTTGCCTATTCTATTTCAATTATTATAACCACAGAAATAATAAATCTACTAAAAGTAACGGTGCAAATTATTATTTATAATTTAATCAAAAGTAGGAAAAGTCGTCTTTGAATTATTTCGTTTTTCGAAACTTATGGTTCAATAATTACACTCAAAATGTCAAATTTGTATGTAATAACAGGTTTATTGTCAGCAATTTGAACTTAATAAACATTTTATTACATCTATATCTATTTAACGTACCTTGGAATTGTCAGAATGCCAGCCTAAAATGACTGGGGAAAATTTGCAAATAATATAAATTATTATTTTTTATCTTACAATTGGAAAATAAGAACAAAATTAAAAACGATAACTAAACAAAAATCTGTGAATCTGCGTCATTCCCATAAACGAAGGACACAGCTTTCAAAATTCAACTAAAAGGAAATAAATTATAAAAAATATCACACTTCCAAAAACAGTTGAATTCTGACATGGAAATAGGAAAACGGAAAATATTAATTAAGATTCATTTAAGTAAAGCAATGAAATTTGTTTCCGAAATTTTTAATCGTGTTTGATTTTTTCTTTGTAAATAAAATACAGATATATAATAGTATTTTCAACATTTCTTTTCTATCATGGTAGAAATTACATTTCTGGAGTAGATGGGAAAAATTAATTTCAGCTCCATTTACAATACAATTTTTAAGATTCTAAAAATGTACCTGAAGAATGTATTTATGTTCAAATTTTGGAAATGCCCGATCCGGAGGCTTTTGATAAAAAAAAGTAAATTATACGTTATTTCTTAAAATATATTGTGATGTAATTAATAAGTCTTCAACCAAATTTAAACATATATATTGAATTGATATGTTATAAGTTATTTGCTTCCTCGTTTCTAATCTTGAAAGATTTGGGGGATTTATTCTCCTATTTTTCCGTTTTTCCAACAATTGGTTTTCGCACAGGGTTAGCGCCACAAATCTAGATTAATGCGACATATCAGTTCCCAAGGCTGATAAGCATTTGATTGTTCCATTTCTAGGTTGTCCTTTTTCATAGTGTAATAATAGCTAATCAAACTATCTTTTGTATTTCATTTGTATGATTATTGATAAGGTAATTTGATTTTAATTTTAATTTCTAGATTAATATTTGCATATATTTAAAGTATAACACATGTTTTGATTAATTTAAGTATTTAACAATCTCTCTCTCTCTCTCTTTATATATATATATATATATATATACATGTAAAAATCTCACTTAATTTTACTTTAAATTCTAATATTATATATTTTAAAATCTTAGTACAATTTTAATGTATTCCAAAATCACTTTTTTTAAACTCCAGTTTCGTTTTATTTCCCGCGCTGAAGGTATAATAAATCTCTCGTTTGGCATATTTATTTATATATTATGTATATTTCAATCGCTTCCATGCGCACACAAAAATCGTGAATTCGGAGTCCTTCCGGCGCCAGACTTCTCACTAAAACACTTACGTAATACACTAAAACAGCTAATATACCCGTCGCTTTGATCACGTGTCTATTTGTCAAATCCCTATCTGTGAAAATGCAAGGATATTCTGTTCGCTTTTGATTTGAAACTTTCATACGATATGGACGTATATTGCGCCACTCTCATAATATGTTGAATAATGAATAAGAAATAGCTCTTTATTCGGCCTTTTATTTATATATATATATGTGTGTGTGTGTGTATATATGTTACTGTGAAAGACCGAAATTTGGAGAATGTCGACTTTCACCGGTGAATGTCAACATTCGCATAGTCATGTCACCGGTGAATGTCAACACTCGCATAGTCATGTCACCGGTGAATGTCAACATTCACATAGTCATGTCACCGGTGAATGTCAACATTCACATAGTAATGTCACCGGTGAATGTCAACTTTCACCGGTGAAAGTTGACATTCTCCAATTTCGGTCTTTCACAGTAACATATATATCTTTTCTTTCTAAATTCTTTCATTTTAGGGTAAATTACCCTGTTTGTTTTTTCAACAACTTTAATAACAGGGATGGTTTGTACAGCAAAATTAATTTAACCTGGCTAAAGCTTGTCCACAGCCAAGCTGCTATATTAATTGTTGAAAACTCCACATACTTGGATTGCCTTTTTCAATACTTTTAATAACATCAGAGTTTTTTCATTTGTTGACATATAAATGTTTATACTTAATTTTTTGTTCACGGTATCTATAGTATTTTCAATTCTTTAGATTTTGTTTCAAATTTGGTTGTATTGTTCAAATAATGACTTTTTAGTTTAGGATTTGCTTCTTGATATGTCTTGTTTACTTTGTTTCTGTATGATCATATATAAGTTATATTTAGATTTTTATATATATATATATATATATATATATATATATAAATGGAATCATACTTTTCGCCAATAAACGACACTTGACACAACTCAATGTGTACTTAGGGTTACCATAAGAACTGAGAAAACGTTTAAGGCATCGGAATTTAAAGAAGATACAATTTTTTATAAATGCGTGGTGATTCAAAATTATAATAATGGAAAACAGTATTAAAATAAAATTGCCAAAACTTTTAATTTTCAGTTTGAACTGGAATCTGGATAAGGAAGCTCATCAACTCCTCATCAATATTGGAGGTGAACATCAACATTGAATTTTCTTTCATTGGCAGAATGATGTCACCTTCTTTGAATGCATCAGATTTTCTCAATTGCAACCATCTTTCTCTCTCGCCTCAATCTCTAGCATAAGTGCGGACATTTTGAAGATCCGGACACTGGTCCGAACGTGAGCTATAAATCCGTACTGTCCGGACGAAATCTGGACGTCTGGTAACCCTATGTGTACGGCACCCAGCACTCGAATGTTGGGTAATATCCTAAAACATTTCTATAACTTTGATATATTGAGTAGATTTTTTAATTATTGCTGATAATTTAGTTTTCACTGAATTATACCAGCAGAGGCTCGATTTTTCATAGATGACAATTTCGGAATTTTTTGTAACCTTTGCACCTAGGCATAAATAAAGCACAGAAAGAAAGTTCTTAATTTGTGGCCTATTTTACTTTTGAAACATTCATAGCCGTTATTTGATCATCTTCAATGTTGGCGATTAACATCCTACAATTAAGTTGTAAAGTGATGTATTAAACATTACAGATAATATGTAATTCGAAAATCTTTTAGTCAGTTTTTAATGACAGGTTTTATACTGGTGAGGGAATATTTTAAGTTGCGAAAAATGTCAATTCTATATAATATTTGCTAGAAATAAATGAAGTAAGAATTTTTTCAACATCAATTCACTCACCGTTTGGGCTTAAAAGTGTTTTATTTAATTAAAATTTTGAATTAACTTTCATATTCTTTTCATCTTATTATGGTCAACAGTCTTTTATAACATATTCTATTTTTTTATCTGAATTTATAAATCATCATGTAATAATTTAGCCTCAATAAATATTAGAAGAAAAAAAAAGAGTTTACTATTTCTCTGTCTTTTAAGCGTTTTCCGCCATTTTGAAAAGAAGAAGCAGACCACATGTCTTTCAATATATAAAATCGAAGTTCTTTGTTTCACTTAAATCGTAACTTCACGTTATTGAACTATCCTAAAACTCATCCTTATTCAAATCCTATTCTACTAACGAGATGAATTTCACCAGCCAACCATCAATAAATAAACGATTCAATAATTTAAAAAGATGCGATTAAATTTATACCGACTACAAGATAACTAACAAAATTAGAATCAATCTGGAAAAAATAAATGCGAAAATAGACATGAAAGTAGACGAATTTAACGACGAAGTTTATCAATTAACTTTTGATAAATACTGCACTATGACTTTTCATCACTTAAGAGGTGAGGGATTTATACTTTATAGCTAAAATGTGAATCGATGAAAAATGATTGAGTTTTTACAGAGCCTATTTAAACTCGGACTTTTGTTACCCTCCTTTAAATGCGTTTCCTCTTGCTATAAACTTCATATCAAAGATTTCACCACATTACTATGAATTATTCGGGGCTCATTTCTCTGGTGGAACGGACTCCAAGTTTGTTTGTTCAGCACGAGATGACAACATACCAGCACTCAACGAAATAAATAACAGATGCCGTCTGATAGGAATGAAACCTGAATAATGCTTCAGTTAAGCATTTCTCTCAAATGAGGAAGTTGAAGAACGCAATTCGCTCATTTCGCTTCCACGTCTTAGGGGGTATCTTTTCCAGCAGCACCCAGACGTGGGCCGGAAGCGGGAAAATGCCCTTCCATGCCTTATGGCAAATCAATACGCTCCCCCCGAGCCCTTCAACCCGAGTGCCCTTAGATTTAATGCCCGCGAAACAATCGCTCTTTCAGAGGAATCCCGCTCACGTGACGTCATTTTCGATTTCGCTCATCACCCCCTCCGAGCCTTCTGAAGGGTCGATGAAGGCCCGAAATTTCGAACGGAGAGCGGTTTTCGACCAAATCTCTCTCATGATGGGGAGTTAGGACTCGCTGGAGGAGAATCGTTTGGCTATTTATTTCATGTGCACTTGTTCTTCCAGCCCTCTTTCAATTCCGCTAGAAGATCACATAAGGAAATGCAAGTCGGGCAGTTCTCGCTTTTTTTCTAGGTAAATAGATCAGGTTATGTATAAATACCATTCATGCGATGACTGCTATAATTAGATCATACACGAACACAAGCGAACAATGCTTAAAACACTGATGTTAAGAAATGCCACCAACGTTATGTTAGGGACGAGATGTTCAGCCGGATTACCGGATATTTACAAGTCACAGTGTTGTATGCTTCGACAAAAATAAGAATTTAGACATTAAACTACTTTATGTATAGAGTTAATATAAATATATGGAGCATTTAACAATCCATGATTTTTAAATGACTTTCTATACCTAAATTTCCGATGAAATGAATGACTAATCCGGTCTTACAGACTTTATCAAGGGTCACCTTCAGACAGGGTTTCAAAAATTGATTTTTTTCTGCTGTGTGGTCTGACTTTCGTCTAAAAAATTCACCTCTCGTGACCCGAAAAATCCAAGAGAAGTGACAGACAATGGAAGGACTAACCGCAATTAAAACTTCGAAACAGATAATTACACCAAAAAAATTTTGTTTCATAATAAGATTTTTAGACTCAAAATCAGCAGCCATCAGGTATTAATTCGCCGTCATAATAACAAAATATCATTTCATCGTAAAATTGACTTTAAGGGTAACTTAGTTATTCCTTTCATCGAAAATTTTTTCTACTTTTTTTATTTCAGTTACAGCAACATTTTGTTCGCTCTGGATGCATTGTACTCTTTAAGGTTTTAGCTGGGTTTTTAGCCTTTTTTCTTCTTGTGTTTTTCTAGATGTTTATATACCTAATTGTTTTAATCGTGTGAAAGCAGATATTTTTCCTTTCCAAATAGAGTATTTTTGGCTAGCAAACAAAATAAATGAGAAATTCGTGAAAGATATTTCGATACAGTTACGTATTTACAAGCCAACTCCCAAGTGCACCTTTTGAGATAGTCGTTTCGTAAGACATGACAGAAACCAGTGGGAGTGGTCTCCCCTAAACTTTCTCGTATACTTTCTAAGTGGAAATTCGTAGTGGAGATACTTTCTCTTTGTATACTTCGTATACGAGAAAGTAAAACAAAAAAAAAACCTGAAATCAAATATCTGTTGCCACGTTTCAAAAAAATATTACTTTGAAGCAGGCGCGATAAAATAGGCAATGCAATGAATACTAAAGCGAAAAATCTGTTTTGGAATTGAATTCCCAAGAAAACAATTTATACTACCACAACCGTAACAATTGCAAAAGTGCGTGAATAAAAGATTTGCTGAAATAATGAAATCGGTTTGATTTACAACAATAAAAAAATTGTTAACAATTGATGCTTGAAAACATTATTTATTGTTGTAAATAAAATTTACAACAATAACAGATTGCTACCAATAAGCATGCGCATGAGAATCGGATTAAAAGAAATTGAATATGCAATTTGAACGCCTCTTTTTGACGGATTTGGCCCAAACTTTTATACGGACCTACATTCATAACGATAAAACTGTGTACCAAATTTTATCCATTTAGCTATTCAAGTTTTTGAGTTATAGCGTTCACATTACCGCAAACATACAAATAGACAGACTTCCCGTTGACGGATTTTGTCCAAAATTTGATAGAAACCTACAAATTATGTTTAAAGACCGCATACCAAATTTCATCCCCGTAGAAAGAGAAAGTATTGTAATCGTCAAAAAATTCGAACTCGAGATTTTGACGAATCTCCACGTTTTAGTTTTCCCTGAGTCCGAAAAACACAATTTTAGAATTATGTCTGTATGTCTGCGAACACGATAACTCAAAAACTATTAGAGATACAGGGATGAAATTTGGTATGTTATCTTCACACATAATTTGTAGGTGGGATGAAATTTGGTATGATGGGATGAAATTTGGTATGTTATCTTCACACATAATTTGTAGGTTTCTATCAAATTTTGGGCAAAATCCGTCTACGGGAAGTCTGTCTTTCTGTGTGTCCGCGTTCATGTGAATGCTATAACTCAAAAACTTGAATAGCTAGATAGATAACATTTCGTACACAGTTTTATCACCATGAATGTAGGCCCGTATCAAAGTGTGGACGAAATCCGACGAAGGGTTGACTGTCTGTTGGACTGTATAATCGCATAATTTTAAAAATTATATCTCCTAAACCCTTTGGCTTAGATAAATAAAAATTGGTATGATGGTAGCTAACGTTAATTATAGATTTGTGCCCAAATTTCGTTTGAATAGGTAAAGAAAAGGGCGTTCAAATTGCATAATTAATTTTTCTCATTCGATTCTCCATACGCATGCGTACTGGTAGCAATCTCCGTGAACGCGAAAGGATTACGTCACTTTGTCCTTGTTTTACTTGCGTACTGGAAGCAATCTCTGCGCATGCGCAAGCTAACGAACGAGGTCTTCTCCTGTTTTCTCCTCCGCACACGGAGCTTGCATTGGCTACAGTTTGATAGAAAATAAATATTGCTAAGTTTTAATACATACGCATCTCTTTCAACATGATTCTTCACCTAAATATTTTACTATCACTATAATCTACAATGAAAAACTTCTGATAGTCATTGAATTCTGGGTTACAGTAGGTTCGAATTTTTTATCTACGCAGGGGTAAGGGAAATGACAAATGTTTGAGAAGTATGCGAGAAAGTTTAGGGGAGGTCACTCCCGCTGGTTTGATTCATAATTTATTTTGAGAAAGATTGAATGTAAGCAATTGTAATTTCTAAATGACTTTGAAACTAAATCCTATCAAAATAGTGAATCTGAAAAAAATACTGCATCTAAGAGCTTAAAAATAAACTTATATTCTATTCAGAGAGAATGATACTCCGCCCTGCCTAAGCATTCGAAAAATTATAATTTAATAAATATAATTAATAATAAAATAATAATTTATACTCTATGACAATATTATTATTATTAAAAATTCTTTTGCAGTCTATCATTATTTCATATCGTATCATATATATATTGTTCAAATACTCTGACAAAAACTGTCCTAAAAATTGTTTTTCTTCTTATGACTACTCATTTTATATGAATTTTATCATATGCACATATATTCACACAAAAAGTATATATTTATTCCTCATATTCTATAAGTATGGAACTGTATTATATAAAGTACTATGACAAAAAATAAACAAGTATATATTCTCTCATTAACATATATATTGGAAGGTCTATCAATATCTGTCGAAGAAAATAAATGCCACAAATACATTTAAGAGACCTGTGCACAGTAAATAATTGAGCATTCGGGGATAAAATATTTTAAAATTAGAGAAGGCGTTTTTAATACTCTCATGTATCTTTGTGTAACAATGGATTTGATTATTTTGAAAGATTTACTGTGTAATATAAGCGGTCTATTTTTAGAGTATTTTACTCTTTTCAAAGTACACCTACGGCTTTAAAAATAATATAAACGGTCTATTTACAAAGTATTTTACTCTTTACAAAGTACACCTACGGCTACAAAACTTATATAAACGGTCTATTTACGAAGTATTTTACTCTTTTCAAAGCACACCTACGGCTTTAAAAACAATATAAACGGTCTATTTCCAAAGTATTTTACTCTTTGAATAGTACACTCTACGACCTTTAAAAATAATTGATGTATACTAATGAAGAGCCTGTAGCTTAAGAAATGTTACCAAGCCCACGTTATCGCATTACAAATCCTAGCGCATCAACAAGCTCATTATTACCTCCAACTACAGCTGACTGTCATTTTTTCCTCTTTCCCACGTCCTTAACTTCATCAAAACTTAGTTTTCTTGTAGCAATCGAAACATCCCCCGGGAATAACGAGGTAGGCTCTTATTACCTCAGCAATCGTCCTTCCTGAGCTCCTGAAGACGATGACCGCTTTGTTCCATTAATGGACTAGCCTAGGATCCCGCTCATGCCTGGAGTCTCTTGATTTAGGTGGACAAGGCATGTGATGGGGCGTCTTCTGCTCGAGGAGAAGTGTATTTGGTCTTAATGAAGCTTCTCCTTTTTCATCTTCCTACGCATGATTGAACAGATGGGGTAAAATATATTTCCTTATGGAGTCCTACAACCCTCGTTGTTTTAGTTTGAAAGTGATGGGGTTGCAAAATTGTTAAATAACCAAATTTTTATGTTTTCTTTGTACACCTTTGAACTTACACCTTTAAAAAATTGTCATCAATATATTTACATTTTACATATAAATTAGCAGTTTAATGTGAAAATATCTTTATGGCTTTGTGCCAGAAGTGAGTTTTGTGTTCATTTTTAGAAAAATGGATTTTAACATTTTATGAAGTTATTTTTTAAATTGTTGTGATGGCAAAATAGTTTCTATTTTATTGAAAGGAGGCATTTTTATATGTCGCATACTTATATAACTTATTTTTGAATTTTTAAGTCTAAATAAAACCGTTAAGAACATACTTATTCTGAATGTAATGCAAAGCTTGAAATAATTAAATCATTAATATTAAAATCACCTAGTAGTAGGTAAATATATAAATAATGTATTAATTAATTAATTGCATTATAAACAATCTTAGGTGTCAGTGATGAATGTGTGAGTATTCTGTCCTTTTATACTAATTATAATAACCTAGAAGTTTCTTTTGACCAAAATGTAAAGTTTTTCTTGTACTATATCATGTTTATATACAAGAAAGAGTCCTGTTTGAATATCTCATAAATCTATTAGGAATTCATGCTTTTTAACTGCCTTTCATTTAGCATGCTATGACAAAGCCATTTAAAGAATGCTGTCGCAATGAATTACATTGCATTTGTTCATGCAAGTTACTTCAGGATCAGAAAGGAAATAAAAAAAATATGTAAAAGAAATGTAAATCTATTTTCTAAACATTGCTTCGTATAATGAAACAATATTTTTAAGAATTTCTGATGGAAGTTTGCTTATTTCTGAGCTTAAATAACCTTAAATGGAACAATTTGAAAGTAAGCAGAAAAGGAATTACTCAGAAATTTATATTCCTAAAAAGGCGATTTGCAATCTCAAGAGACATCACTTAGTTCGTAAACACATCTCTTTCGAATTCTTTCTTCTGAAATGTTTATAAATACAAGAAACTGGAAGAAAAAAAATAGAGAAACAATACATATAATACATTCATGTTTGTTTCTGACATTTTTCCCGAAACCTTATTTTCGAATAACGGCAATTCTCTGACTTCTTCTTAGTCCCTGATGTAATGAATTCTCAAGATGTATCACAATGAATGAGTGACACTTCAAAACAACCACCGTAGAAAAAAGGAAAGAATCGTTTCTAGCCGAGATAAATGCAATTTTCTGCAAAGAAAAGAGGTAAACTGAAGAAAGGGAGAAAACAGGTAAGAATACATAACAGAATTCAGTAGAAGGTATCTGAAGACAATAAAGTCGAATTCTGTCTTTCCCTTTACCTCATTTTATTGTGCATGTTACAGAGATGAAGCTTCGTGTCACCGCGAAACAAGGCGGACTGGCCTCTGCTGGTTTGAAAAATTAAATTAAGAAGATCTCAGATTTCTTCCCACTTATGGATTTTCGAAATTTATATTTTGTATTACAATTCATGAATATATTTCTGAAAAACGGTGAAAAAACGTGTATACACTCAATTGGATAAAAGCCTTCGGCACATAAAAGTTTATTCACAAACTAAAGAAATAATATTCTTTAGCTTGAATGGAATAAGCAAGACTAGATTTATGGTTCCTACTACTTAAATAAGTCTACTTCCGCAACAACAATCAGAGATAAAATTCTTACAATAATTTGCAGAGTGAGCTTTATTACACAAGAGAGTTAATCGAGTGACTTACAATGACGGGAATATTTGAAAATAGAAGCCGAGTTTTCAGAACATATATTTTCTCTTTTTTCTGTTGTTATTGCGTTTAAGTGTCATGACAGGATTAGATTCAAAATAAAATTTGACTGTGTAATGTAAGGAAATATTCGGAAAGATGTAAGATGCTGGCATTATTTAAGAGCATTTATCAATAATGATCAATCAATAATAATTTATGAACTTGGATAAGAAAAATTCACGGAGAATTAGGGTTTTAATTTTATTGAGCTTTTTGGTGGAAAGTACATTTGGCTGTGATAAGCTAAATTCTTCTAAAATATACAGTTTTCAATAAAAAAAATTGTGTAGCCTCAATAAAATACAACAAATCGAAACGTACAGATAAGAAGGAAATTCAAGTCCCGAAGTTGAAACTTTTCATCAGAAAATAAAAATAAATAAAGCAAAGCAATGTTGGAAGTATCATAAGTTAAAAAGTATATACTTGAATGTGTAGTAAAAAAATGAATAATTGTAATCTAAATATGATTTTAAAAATCTATATTCTTTAGAAAACTAAAAAAACTAACACAATGAGTAGCGGAAAGAAAAACACTCAAATCAGGAATCTGAAAAATACTTGGCGATGCAATGCAAAGAATAGACAGTAAACATACATAGAACATAGTAGATGGAATTTCGAGGTTCAGCCAGTGAATTACTTTGTTATTTTACCAATAATAAATCTTGTAACAAATGTGGCAAACATAATAACACAGCAGCGAATGAAAATGAAAGATTTAAATACTAGAAAGAGTCAGGCGCACTCTATGAATGCCTTACTCGAATCCTTTATAGCAAGATTTCTTTACGAAGAAAGGACAAAAAAAGCGACCGTAATAAATTCAAGTTTGTTACTGACACTTTTCTGCGAATCCTCTCTCCGAACAGCAGCCGTCATCTAACCTCCTCTCATCCCCTAGTGTAATCGGGATTCAAGGGGTATCACGATGAATGAATGACACTTTAAAATGACTGCGGGCGGATGACACTCGTAAAAAGAAAAGAGCCGTTTGCAGCCGTGACAAAACGCAACTCTCAGTAGACAAAGGGGTGACGAAAAGAAGAAAGAAAGAATATAAGACAATTCAAGAGGAAGGAGATTCTCCTGAAGCAGAAGAAAAAAAAGTATTGCACATTGGCTGGAGAAGCTTAAGAGCGACATCCTTTGACTGTTTGTTTAAAATGTTATAAATCACGGAGTCTGAGGATCTCGAGCTATAAAATGGGAAACCGTGAGGAGTCTAGAAGCCAGATGCTTTTCTCTTAGTAGGACATTTATTTCTTGAATTCGCTCCTTTGGGAATGTTTAGAGAGGCAGCAAGTGCCTCT
>BGPR01000074.1:971964-1036243 GCA_013235015.1 Araneus ventricosus
AGAGCCCAGCTTTTATTTGCTGGTATTCTATTCAATTCCTCCGCAAATAAAAGATACATTTCAAATTCTCCTCCCAAAATTAGCGGCAATGCCTTTATCCTATTGCAGCGAATTCGATCGCATGCATCTGCGAGGCTTATATATGACGGCCATAATCAAAATTCCGATAGTTCTTCGCAGCAGCAGAAGTAGCAGTATCCGAAGGAAAAATCCTCCAATAACTGATAAGACTTCTTATCCTTGTGCAAGCAGTAATAAAACTCCGGCTTTTGAAAGCGAGGAGAAGAATTCGCGAAACAAAACGTAACGGAAACACAGACGATAAATAAAGATAGTAGACCGTATATATTCGCGTGCACTGCATCATAAATGAAGCTACGTCATCAGAATGGCAACGGGGTTGTGCTCGCCTATAGAAGCTCTATCGAACGCATCAAATCTTCCATAAAAACGAATCGACGAATTGCAAACAAAATTGAGTGGGGCTTCCTTCCGATATCTGGCACCCGATAAAAACACTCCACGATTCCAAGTATCAGATTTCACCCGCTGCTTTTACGCAGAAATGGTTCAAGTCGTATTCACTCTATGCATGGTATGTGAGAACCATAACGCTCAATATCTACTCTCAGTGAAATGACGTTTGCCGATGTCAGGAATTTGAAATCATATTGATTCATGGAATTCTGGTGCACAAACTCTATTAAGGTAATGACTCATATTGTATAAAACGTATAGAACGATGTTAGCATTCACTGCAATTTAGTAAAAGGTTGATTGGCGATGTTCAGCTTCCGAAACGGGGCCTATATGAATTTTTCAAAAACTCAACAGAATGTGTAATATACAGAAATTTTATAAATTGCATGATATTCGGAGGCAGGAGAATGGAATGAAATTGTAATGTTAAAATAATTAGCGATCAATCACTTAATATGCCACACAATCATAGTTCCGATACTTATAGCAATTAATCCACAAAATTTGATCTTCTTTTATGTATATTTAATTTAATTCACACACACTTCATTCCAGCTTCAGGCCATTTGTTTTTTCTCATTATATATTCTTATTCTCTACAGTTGATTAAATCTTTGAATACAATTATTCTGTTCTTAGTTTCAATGAATTTAGAACTGCCATTTTATTTTCGTCCGAGTTTTCGGTACTGCAGCCAAGTGTTAAATTTTTAGATAGATTTTCATTCTTACGAGTTTCAGTGACAAAGCAGACATACAAGGTTATTCAGCAGCGGTTCTATAAACAGCGCGAGGGATGGAAGTCAGATTCGGAATCATATAGCACTGCAGGCTTTGAAATATCTTCTTCACGAGTCAGGCAAAAAAAAAGAAATAAAGAGAAAGCAAAAAATGAAACAGAAACATTTAAATGTAACTAGCATTTAAGTGTAACTAGCAAGTGTAACTAGATTTACATTAGCAAAAAAGCAGAAATGCTACAGAAGGAATTCGAATTTTTGACCACGTAGCAGCTCTTTCTACGTATATTATTATCTTTGTTGACGTCAAGTTTAGTTTCCAAAAAAATGGCAACAAAAAGAGTCGTTAATATAAACGATACGGATGAATAAAATTTTTGATGTTTTGTGATTCTAAGCGATTTCTTCCTTTTAAAAAAATTTAAATATGCCTAAATCGTTCCTGGAATATAATTTAATTTATTAATTTCTCCCATGTGTTAACTGCGCTTAAGCGCGCTACAAGCACACGGGCTTGACATTGAAGCTGCATGGAATTTCTTATACTCTGGAAGATTCCTGCCATATCTCGCACCTCTGTAGAAATTCGAGTGACAAGGTCTTAAAATGATTCAAAGGGTCTCATAAACCTTTGCTTTCCAAATAACCTTTAGAAGAAGAATTCAAGGAATGATAAGTCTAGCGATCTACCAAGTCAATGAGCCGGACTAACAGTAACAAGCCCGATACAATGCAGTCCAAATCTAACATTTAGGTATTGCTGGACTTCAGTGGTGAAATAAGCGGTCTCCCCATTATGTTAGAAGCACAAAGTATATTGCAGATACCAGGGTCGGATTTAGCCTTTGAACCGCTCAGTGAAAAAAATTGCGCCCTATGGAACTATAATGTAATCATTTTAAAAAAGTAGGTATTTGGTCTTTTTCTACATTTTTTAACGAACGTCCAAAAACCAGTGTAACTCAGTAATTGACACAAGTACTTATAATAACTTTTCACTTAAAATACTTTATTTAAAAATAACAAGGGACAGGGACAGGATTATAAATTCAGACGAATTTTTTTCACGAACTTTTAATTCAGAGAAGAATCTTATTAACTCAGAAACATCTAAACTGTTACTTAGTTCATACTCAATCCCTAATATAGAGAAGTCTGACAATCTTGTTTGAGATGTTGTTGCTCGCAAATAGTTCTTGATTATTTTTAGTTTGGAAAAACTACGTTCCCCTGATGCAACACTTATTGGAAGAGTTAGTAAATTTCTTAGAGCAATGCTCAAGTTTGGAGCACAATTCACACAGACATTGCCTTTTATGTATACAGATCACTGGAGCAGTGACTTGAAAGTTTTGTGCTCATTAGTACATAAAATTAGATTGTTTTATTGTTTTTCAGAATTTTTTCAAAAACTTTTCTAATCAATTTAGAAACTCCGTTGAATTTTTTTTCCTCATTTCGTTTCGGCAATTTTGCGCCCCTCGGTTTTTTACTCCGTGCCGGGGCACGGACAAACGGAGTGTTCGTCCGGCCCTGCAGCTACTAAGAAACATGTTATTCGAAAAGTTACGGCAGAATTTCCGTGAACATATTCAATGTTCCCTTGAGGCCTGACGAAGAAGCAAGAGGTAAGGTCTTAATAGGTGGTTTCCAACAATACTGGTCCAAACATTTAGAGCTAATTTGTTTTGGGATGTACGTGTGTGGTCCAGTTCCCTTACAATGAACTCAACATCATGAAAAAGGTCTCTCTAATCCTCCAATGCTAGGTGATTCTGAGTCGTCTGTGAGCTCCCTATCTTTACTGCAAGTTCGTTCGCGCTGGTGCTGATTTACTCTGTGTATTCTGATCATTTTCATTATTTTTTCACAGATTTTCAAAATGTATTAGTATTGTATGAATTAATATTAAAATAATGTTATGTCCTTAAGCTCGACCACAAATCTTAAAAATCAAATGAAAAAGGTAGCATGAATTAATTTCAAGGCCTGCTAACGAGGTTAATTAATTTTAACTAATTTTGCTAACGAGGATTCAACTAATTTATTTAAAGTAATTCGATTGCATATTGGTTAAAAGCCCACGCTTGCTTCTGTTGCATCTTTTGTATGTTGTATCACGAAAATTCATAAAATAATTTCGCCTTGCCGAATATTTTGCGTTAGGTTGTATTTCTTTACCTCATTCTTTGATATGGAGAGCCATCAGGTAAATTAAAATGGGGTTATCTAAAAGGGAGGCTGGAAGACAAATTAATATTTCTCTTAGTATGATCCAGCGATTTAGATTTAATTTGAATGTGAACATTCGGCTTCAAGGAGGGTTGTTTAGTTTAAATCACATGTTAAAACAACTTCTGAAACATGGTTTTCTAACTCTGTTTGTGCAATGTCATAGGAACCTCATTCGTCAGATCATTTTATCACAAAAAGAAACGCAATTTCGACTGTAACGTCCGAAGTCGTCTTTATATTGAAGGTATGCATGCAGGAAAATCAACTGCGTCTCTTATTAGCTGGATTTATTGTCCGATAAAATTGGGCTAGAGAACATGTCTATTCGACAAGGGAAAAAAGCCAGCCTGTACACTATATAATTGAGTCCATATTCATCCTTGAAAAGGTTTCATTTTGTGTTCTGATCTTGAGAGGACAAGGAATCTTTTACAACCATTCCAACATTTTTGAAATGACACAGTTACAATGGAGATAGAATTATGGCGGGAACTATAATGTCTTTGGAAGGCTAGACTTATTTGCATATGAGTGAAAAGCTGAATGGTGAAAAGTATTGCTGGGAAAACTTCGATCAATATTTGAGATCCTATGCTGATAATATCTGCAATAAATTCATTCTAATTAAGAAAATCTGTCGACCACATCATGTTAGACCTCTTCACCACAGTTTTGAGCGGATTTTGTCGTGATCTCATTCACCTAACCTGAATTCTTTTGACCATATTTTTGACAAACTCGACAAAGAAGCTGCATTTCTAAATACAATATCTTTAAAAGGGGTTCAAAAAACTAAAATTAACGTAAAGACCATGTGGGTAGAATTTCATGAATTTATCTAAATATTTTCAAGAGTTACACCGAAAAACTTTTGGTCTGTGTTTTCAGTCGTTCTTCTTTTGGACCATATTGTACCACAAAAATAAGTCTATGTTAAGACTTATTTCGAAAATACTGCACCTAAATGCGCAAATTTTTTTTATCCAATGGTTTATAAAAGTAGAAGGCAAATTATACATTAATACATTTTGTTCACACGTTATTCACGCAGAACTGTGTACGTGCACCAAACATTTCTAAGTAAATTTCCATTTGTCTTTTAAAAGGTAGAACTGCTATACGTAATTTCGTAATTTTGTTAATGATCCGCGATTTAAGAAAATTTTACAAATTAAATACAAAGATCATATAAATTTTAGTATTAATTTTAAGTTTTTCCACATTAACATTTCTACCTATATCACATAGTGTTTCTTTGTTCTTTGATAGCCATTGGACACACACACATACATTTTGGAAAAGAAGAGCCATTCTTGATTCAGATTGGTTTCTTATATAAACCAAATTGTTTGAAGATCTAACTTTCAGCAATTGTCACCAGTAATCTGTAAGTTTTATTTTCAAAAACTGATTAACTATTCCAGTATCTGTATAGCACTAGAATACATTCTTTTTATGGCCGCCACTTATGATATTCCGCAATGCATTTTGATGTAAATATTATTGATACAATTTGCGCATAAATCAGTTGGGGAAATTAATTTTTTTAATTCACAGTTTGCGTTGTTCTACCGTCATTTGGTCCATTTCAAATTATTTTTGAGAATCACAAATAATACTTTTTATGTTAGTCTATATACTTTTATAAGAAAATTATATAATAAAAGAATTTCTTCAAGAAAATTATAGAATATATTTTTCTTGAAGGTCAAAATATTTATATATTTATAAATAAATATTTTGTAAAGTTGAAATTATTCCCATCTGTTAATTATGGGTAGTTAATTATAAAAGTTAATTCTTGGTTGGTGCCAAAGGTTAAAATTTAGACTTATTATTCAATTAATAAATGAATACTGGGTACTAAAACACGAAAACAACATTATGCAAATTGCTGCACCTTAATAATGCACCTACCTTGTCAGGAACATGAAAAATATTGGCAGCCAAAATGAAGGTATAGCTGAAAACATAATTAGTACAATTGCAATTGTGAAAACAATTTGGGAAATTAAAACAGAATCAAAATTTGAAATTTTAAATTTTTTATTTAACAATTGTTTAAATTAAATCAATTACTGCCACAAATTTAAAATAGATATATCCAATTATGATGCACACGACTAAACTATCAAAAACAACAAACGAAAAAAGAAAATGTAGTTACACATCATAACAAAAGCGCTGCAGGCTCGATATGATAAAAAGATACTAAAAATGAAACTACTTAAATATATGAAACATTTTCTAATGCAGAAAAATTGTAGTATGTTGACAATGAACAGTGCAGTCTTTGTTCACTCGTGAAAGCTTATTAGAGACACATGATGTATGACAAACTCGAAAAAAATTTTCTTTCACCAATGATATTTTTTAGCACAAAATTTTAAAGACTAATCAACGAACATAGCTTTGTTAATTTACGTGCGATTAATCAGGAACAAGTTTCGAATGAACTATTGGTGATTCAGATGCATTATTGATGCTCACAAATGCTTCCCGCAGAACTTCCTTCACTTTCACAACCATAACGAAAAAAAGCTTTCGAATGGCAGGCTGTAAGTTCACTAAATCTACAGATTGTTGGAGAGCGTAAAATAACAACACAAAAATATCACAACGTCCCCCATTCCATACGTGAACATAAAAAACGAAAACTTCAGTTGGCAAAATTCAATAGTTCAAGTTTTCACACTTGCAGAAAAGACATGACAAAAACTTGTTGGAGAAACGAACCATTTCTTTCTAATTTTCAATGGAAAAATACTGCAGGGACAAGCTCCGAGAGACCCAACGGTCCACCTTCTAGCAAGTCTGGACCAGTCAAATTACAAAATCATACAAAGGAATCCTTCCAGTCAGAGACGCCGAAGCCCTTTCACACAAAAATTCCTACGCGGTACAAGATGGCGAGCAAATAGTTCCGTTAAATTAATTTGATTTACAATTTAATGAACTTGAAACATTAAAGGAAAAGACATAAAAAGTTAAGGCAGTTAATATTTAAGTTCATTACTAAGTAAATAATTAAGAAAAATTTAGATATTTAATAAAACTGTAAAAAATACCGTTTAAATTTCAAAAGTTGCCAGAGATGCCACAATTAAAGAAAGAAACTTTGGTGGTGAAGATTTAAATAATTAAAAATATTGGCAAAGCCGAAAAAAGATGTAGTTGCATTTTTTGCAATCTAACACCATCAATCATTCGAAGCATTTACTCATCTTTTACGTTTGATGATACTGTAATGGAACAAGTCTCAGAGACTTATTTTTCTATTATTGTTCGGAAATCTTAAATACGATATTTATTTCCTAATTCCTTAAGTTAACAAAAATTGAAATACTACTTTTTGTATTCATCATTTTAAATTTCTAAATTATATCTGTTCTATAGGTTTGGATGATTCAGGAGTAACGAACTGAACTTCCGGGTATCATCATACATTTGGCGCATTTCATGACAAAGTGTATGGACTTGGTTGTGATTTATTGAAAAGTATTCAATGTAGCTACATGAACTCTTTATTTCACGAATCATAACATTATAATTATTCATACGTAATCCTAAAGGATGTATTTTAATTTAAATTTATTAGAAGGGCTCCTTAATTTGAAATGCAGCGTAATGTGAGGATAACAACTGAACCAATAATTCGCTCTCCATATTTATTTTTTGCAATATAAACACTGTAAAGAATAAAATTTTGCGAGGATATGTTAAAAGTGCACCAAGAAAATACATCCCAGATAGCAAACAAAGATTGTCTAAAAGGTTTTGGAAACCTTGTCGTCGGCAAGGGTAAAGGATTGTAACATACGTTTCCATGACAAGGGTTGAACCTTTCGGAAAGGTAACGGAAATGTTAGCTAGTCAGCAAGAAATAAGGTTTTCTGTAATGTTTTTAGTAATATTTCCCTAAGCTTTTATTACAACCTTGTTTCAGGACTTTCAAAAGTTTGTTGAAAGCCCTCCCTCTGCTGACAAAATAGAACCCCCCCCCCGAAGCCGTACTCCTACAGAGGGGTCCAACCTCCCTTTTGTATCCTCTCCTCAAAGCCGTACTCCTACAGAGGGGTCCAACCTCTTTTTTTATTCCCCTTCTTCTGACGTCATCTTATTCCAAATTAAAGTTATTTGGGATGACAATTAAGTAGATCAATTAGGAATCTTAACTAATCAAAGCTGAATTATTGAGTTTAATTTGAGTAATCTAATTTTTAATTGAGCTTACTTGTACGATATAGTTGCAGATTGTGACCAAACTTCAAATTCCTCCTATCCGGGGATAGAACCTGCGGTCATAGAGTTAGAAGGTAAGCACACTAATCACTTTACAGGATGGGCTACACTCGGTGGGACAGGTGGTTCATAAAACGCTTTCCAACGTAAACCTTGAGGCAATGGTTTCCGAAACAGTTTGTGCGGAAATGCTTTGGCGGACAGTCTATGGGAAGTGAAATGACAACATTTCCACAATCTTGTTTGCTATCTGGGATACGGCTCAGTAATGAATTTTTCATCGCCTATTTCGCGTCTTATTTACTTTTTGTGAATATCTTCACACGTGGTTACTCTTTCACAAGGAAAACGACTCTTGGAGTGCCAAATTTTCTAGAAACTGATACTACTGGACAGAAAAATGATTAATTTTAGAAACTTTATTTCGACAAAGGTTTTAGAAAGCAAATTTTCATACGCTTTAGAAATTTTAATTATCTTGAATAGGAGCTCAAGCAAAAATTTGTTTATCTTACACCACTTGAGATTAAAATCCCGTAACCAAGGTCAAACTTTTCGCATCCTTCATCGGTGCACTTTCTCTTAAGACTGAGCCAACCTCCATCCCCTTGTTTACTATATTACTCAGAGTAGGAGGGAGTAAATGAAACGAGTTTAAGTAAATAGAAGAAGCCGCAAGAAAGAGATTCCTTTTTCTTGTTTAAAAAAGCTTGACTTAAATTCTCACGTAAACAGTTCTTTCAGGGTTGAATTATTCATTAACTTCTAAACAGAGAGCTAGCCTTCTCTTTTCAATCTGGTAAAGGTTGTATCTTCAAGAGTAGAAAAAAGAAAAAAAAATGTATGATTTGAGAAAACTTCTTTGGCGAAAGTCGCATTTAACTTCTGGATAAAGCTGAAAATAAAAGGGTTTTGTACTGTAAGGAAAATACTCATCGCTATGGACTCCCAATAAAAGTTTGTATCTAAAAAATTTGAAATAAAAAAATAGATGTTTAAATTAATTTGTATTCAAATGAAGACTACAGACGAACTTTATTATTTCTTTTGATATGTTTTTAGTCCTTTTTTATGCAACAGAAACACAGTCGATTTTTTGGAGTACAATACTTAATTTTTTCGATAGTGTTGTATATAAGCTCTGATATGATACCTATTATGACATCACAGTAATTCCGTCTTGCCTTTTATTCTGAAGTAATAAAAATCCCCACATTCTATGCAATACATTTTTATACAATGCTGTTTTCTATGTATGGCGTTTCGTTCTAATGCAGGATCAGTGAAGAATTAAATGAAATACTGGAAATAAAATTTGAATAAATATTGAATTTAAAATAAGAAAATGAAGAAACGGAACGTAGAGTAATGTGCTAAAATTGATGCTACAATTTAAGACTATCCACTTCCATTCAACTTTATTTAAATATGAAAATATGAAAGGAAAGTATTTTTTGCCGAAGAAAACAATTTGCAATTGCCTTTCAATTATCTATCCCCCCTCTGCTTATAGTTCTTTAAATAAAATTATTTTAATTACTCCAAAAGAAGCAAAATAATAAATATTTTATCAAGAATGATTTTTGCAGACATTGCAAGAACAGAATTTAAATTAAGGATTTCTTCTTTTTGCTGACAAAAAAAACTGCAATTTTTGCTTTTTCATAATAGTGGAAATTTTGTCTTAATAGAGTATCAAAGAAAAACTTGACTTAATAAATTTTTATTTTAAGAGGAAACTTAGAATAGAACTTCTGAAATTTTTCTTGGGATCTAAATTTAAAATAAACTGTTTTTCAAAATTAGCTCGTTATTTCGAAATATGAAACTGTTCTTGTATTATTTGAATAAAAGCTACACGCTTCATTTCAAAGCTTTTGGAATAGAATAATTTAGTGCAGCATTGTTTAGTTTTTAGTTATTCTTACTTTTTACTTGCGGTACGATTTAAATACTTCATTGTTAATTAAAACGATAACCTTTAATCTCTTAATTATCCAAATCCTTTAGAACAATCGTATAATTTGAATTATTTCCAGTTTTTAACCATTTGTATGGATTTAACAACCACAGAATGGTAATGTATTTTCAAATAACCATAAGATAAATATTTTTTTAAATATTAATTATTCTTTCTAAATATTTAAAAAACTTTCAGATATAGCATAATAAATGTAAAATGCTATTGGTTATGTGTGTAGGAATTGCAATAAAACATTACTACCAAGACTGTAGTTTTATGGAAAATATTAATGGATGATTAAGAATACAAAAAAATCTATAAATCCTTTTTGAATGAATTTAACCTTACATTTTAGCCTCTGAAATTTAACAAATAATTCTGTTGCTATCCAAAGTTTTGCACTACTGAAATTTGAAATAGTTATTTTCAGATTAAATTATACTAATATTCCCTTTCCTCTTCTTAGGAGTTTTATCTGAGTTTAGCTTACTCATATACCGTGAAGCAGCACACAGGATTAAGGAAAGAGAAAGGGAAAATTCTTATCAGTAACGTACAGACAGTATATGCCAACCACAAAATTGCTTTCTTATGACAATATTAACCAAATAAAGCAGAAAAAAGTGCGAAAACATCTTATCCATTAAATAAACGAATAAAACACTTCTGCACACTCAGGCAATCACCGACATCTAACGAAACAGACCACAGATTTGCAACGTAACCCTCATAAATTGGCAATTTAGGATCCTAATCGGATTATAACGCGCGTTAACGTTGACGTTGATCCTGGTCATAAACAGATTTAACGCGTTCATCTCGCCGAAACTTGGAGGGAGGATTTCGAGTCGAGATCGAGTTAGGGGTTCGTTGAGTTGAAACTGCTCTTGACATCTATTTGCCGAAGGGACGAAATGACCCTTTGCTGTCCCATGGGGAGAGCAGATAAGTGAAGAAATTCTTTTTACGATCTTTATTAGTTCCGGAAAATGATGTCTACTGATAAAACTTGGTCCCCCTTTTTTTTGTTCTTGGCGTGTGTGTTCAGCCATATTCTTGCTCGCTGTTTATCAATTTTATCAAGTCTTTTAGATTGGACATCTGATACTGGAGAAGATAAAGCATGACATTTTAGTTGTTGGTTGTGATTTTAGAAAGAAAATGATAACGAAACCAAGTTTAGTTTTAGAGTGTTATCAGGAATATCGTGTTGTGTGATATCTGGAACTGGAAGTAAATAAATCTAAGAAAGGGTACTAAAGGGTTTTCAGATTGAAGAGATACGGAAGAGAGGTCGTTGAACTGAAGATTAAGCGAATAGTTTATATAGTTTTCAGCGCAAAATGATGTAGTTATATATTTATTATTTATCTGCAAAAGATTGTAACTGTAGAATAGCAAAACGAAGTATAGAATAATAATTGTGATGATATACCAACGGTGAGGAAGTGGTAAATACGATAAAAAATGCCAATCATCAGAAAGCATGAATAGACAAAATATGCTTACAAATTTAGGCTTAGCGCTTGTATATTTTAGATATATATGTGACTAAAATTAGTTCGTCTTTTTCTTTAAAAATGGCAAAAGATAGGGAAAATGAAGTTTGCTCATTTATATTTAAAACAGTAAACTATTTCAATTTTCTTAAGTGGATTTAACTCTTGGTAGAACAAATCCTGCCTTTTATTTTTCTTTTTGTTTATATCATTTCCATTTTACTCTTAAACAAATAAATAAAATCAGAACTCTGAAGTATAACATCCACAGTAATTTCTCTCACATAACATCATAAATTCTCTTTGAAATTAAAAAACGAAGTTTGGAATATTACTTAAGAGCTTAATAACATAAATAATTTTAAATAACTGTGCGGTTTGAACAACTTTCATTTCTTCTTTAATTTACTTGGGTGTAAGCAGGAGATTATGATTGTAGGCAAAGCAAAAATGAAAAAAGTTGCTTATGGGATATATTACTTTCGATAATGTAATAGAAATCTCTTTCAAGAAAATATGACACAAAATAATGCACTTGATCTTATTCTAAGTAATAATATTTGAATAGGTGAAGAAAGCTTAACATGAAAGGCGTTGTAATAATAATATACTCAACACCATTATTTTAAAATAAATATTTATTTGTAGATTTACTTACGCAAGCAATTTGCCCGCATACAGGAAAAAAAACGTATATTCAAATTAATTTTTCACTTTGAAGCAGATTCAATAACCTAAAGTTACTTTCTTTCATCCAGATAAATCAAAAACATTTTTTTCATCACAGGCATGAAGGCCTACAAGTCGAGATTAATCGTTAAAAATATCAGATAGAAGAAATCATACCTTTATTTTTCTCGAATTCAAGAGAATAATAAAAACGTTAAAAGAATTGCCACTACGAAATATTGCCTCAACAACTGTAGTATACAATTTTTACAGCCTTCCTCCACCTTCTCCAGACAGTTACAATGTGCAGGAGTGTTTAAATGACAAAGACGAATAGGCGGAACTTTCACCCTTACTTTTACTAAATTGATTTATTGCGTCAGTTTCATTCGCAGAAAGAGATGTCTGAAAGATTTAAAATGGGCCATCTTCTACCAAAATAAAATGGTCTCAGCTTAACAACTATTATTGTTTCACATTATTGTCCAAAAAAAATTCCTAATCATTTTCATACTGTATATTAATTTTGATGCTAATCTTTTTCAACATGCACTTCAATGAAATATTTTTTTAGAAATTTCAGTTTGCTGTTTCTCAAAGGAGACAGACTTGCTCAAACACTAAACAATGCTAAAATTGGCAGCACATTCTCATTTTCGGATTAAGGGTCGATCCCATTCATGTTTAGTTATATCGACGGCCCATTTTAAAGCAAGAAACACGAGGACTATTTTGGGCGGGAACTCGTAATTTTGAACCGTGGTCAGATGAAGAGGACGACACCTGAGCTGGCGCCCCCTCTCAAAATCTTTCGCACCCATGTATCATACTTACTATATCTGCATCATATGTCCTCCTTGTAGCTCTAAACACAAGTAAATCCAGAGAATAAATCCGGCTGATTTGTTGGGTTAACTTCTTGATCTATTGCATGTTATGTTCTATTTAAAAGATTAATTTATAACTTAAGCTCAGCTTCAAAGCTTCCTTTCGGTTTATTTAGGACAAATTACATAATTTTGAAACACAGCGCAGTGAAAATTATTCCTGAAATGACAAAACTCCTTTAAAATTCCTCATCATCCCAGCTTGTTCCATTATAGGATTATCAACCCATTATTAGCTCATCTCAAGTAATTCGCAGAATCGATAACTTCATATCCTCCTACGCCACGCCTGAGATGGCCGTTGAACTGACTTGAGATTGCAATAATTGATCATTTCATCACATATCTTACATTTTACCAGAAGCTTATTTTAATACTTTTACTAAACGAAAGGAATATTTTCTAGATTTTAATATAAATAAATTTGGAGAATAATTCATTCTTTACAAATAAATGTTGTTTCATCAGTCAAAATACACTTATAGCAGCTGATGGAATGTGTAATTACATTTTTATCAGTAGTTTTTAGTTTTATATATATATTAATGCCCCGTTTTGAAGCAACACGTGGGCTATTTTGGAAGGACCTCGTAATTTTGAACCGTGCTCAAATGACGAGGATGACACCTGAGCTCGCACCACACTCTCCAAACTTCCGCACCTCACCATCGGGCCCCTTAGTGTGATTTAATGCACAACAGGCTCAAAACACGATGGAGCTTTAGGGGAATCGGGTTTCGAACCTGAAACCCTCCGGTCCCAAAACCGAGACATTAACACTAGGCCGCCGTAGCCCTTTTTACTGGTAGTATAATTTCTTTTAGGTTGTAATTTTTGGAGATGAGAAAATTGTCTCATCATAACTTTTCTCCTCCAAAATTTGTTTCTTTCTCTAATTCCATATCTCAAGTTGAAGTGGAAAAATAATTATATTAATTTTCTAACATATTTTTAAGAATTTATTAACAATGGTTAATTGACCTAAAGGAATGAAACTATCGAACTGGAGTAAAGCAATTGAGCTAGTACTAAAGTAAATAAAAAATATCATCAGAACCACATTGAAATGATGATTTGCCTTAGCAGACCGGAGAGAGCTTTAAGAGTAAACAGAAAGTTAACTGTAATTTTATTCATCTCAAAATTTGTGATTTCTGTTTAGAATTAAATCTTATAACAACTTCAATTCAGCAGCAGAGAGAGCATGCATCAGATATTTGACAAAAATGTTCATACTTAGTTTCATATAATTATAATTTTAATTAAGTTCTTCGTTAAGGCATCGTTCTAATTAACGATTAAAAAGTTAAATCAAGGGCAATACTCAAATAAATCATCTTAATTTAACAATTATGATAGAGACCATAGCTTAGTCTCATTTACCTGCCAGAATTTCTTTCACCGGCGAAACCCCCTTTTCAAGAGAAAGAATAGTGATTGTTCTTAACTGGAACATGTGGTCTGCAGAAAACCCATCTGCAACAAGGTAATAGTATTTCATTATCAACTTTGTACGCGTATTGCAAGATATTGTATTCTCATTATGGTCCATACCCTTCATTCCTTAACCGTTTCCATCTATCGGATAGTGACTCTTGTGCCTGCGGAGAAGTCGGCGACCCCATCCACTAAGCGACATCTTGCCCATTGACTCTCTCTTGGCATATTAGGAAACCTTCTACTTCACTGGAAAGTCTGTGGTACCAAAGAGTCCTGTAGAATCCAAATTCAAGAAAAAGAATAATAAGGCATGATTAAATTCGTAAGAGACAATGAAAACATAATGCGACTGGAATAAGTACTTACCTGCCTTTGTACAGTAACTCTAGCTTATCCTGCATTCAATACACTGAATATATCAAGTCTTCATTTCTTATAAATCTTTAATAGTAATCTTCCTATTCCTTGTATTCCACAATTGACAAGCAATGGCTCCCCATCTCTAATACTTTACTCAAAACCAGTGCATTGATGTAAGCTTCCTCATGTTATCCGTCATCATCTACATTCATCATTTTTCTTTCATTCAAACCGTGTTATTCAAGATATTGTATATATTTATTTATTTTGTTGTCAGTTCTATGCGTTATACTCAATAAAGTTCATCTACATCTATACCAACTCGGATACGAGCCATATGAGCTCTAGAGACGGCGGTGTGGTGTTAAAGGTGTTAAAGTATCTTCTGCGAACGTGGTTGGGCTGGAGAACCTAATGGATTTTCTTGAAGAAATTCATCGTAATTAATTTCTTCAAGCATCGACTGCAGATGAAAGACTGTTAACAAGGGGCCAGATGCAGGATTACCCACAAGTTGTTGCTGAACTGCCAGGTCTACTTGTCAAGCGGTCGTGCATTGCGCTTATGACTACATGGTCCTTTGAGAAATATGATTCGACTTTTCTACACGACCCTTTCGTAAAGATTGTCTAAGCGCTTCTAAAACACCACGCATACTGACAAATTAAATATATATTTATAGATTATTAATTTTAGTATATACTCCAGCAATTTATAATCGTTTCAATATGTTACTTGAAAATATTCCAGGTAAATAATATATAAATGGCAGTGGCAAAGTCATTCAGCAAAACAAGAAATTCATTTCAGATAACTGTCATGAAAAGATTTCGGAGACAAAAAAGACTTAGATTGATGTAGAAAAAAGCCCTTTGGAATAAAATGTAAATCACAATTAATAAGAAATTTAAAATAAGCCAGGCATTTTAAAATTAATGAAAAGATAATTAATTAGTAACTTAATATTAATTAAACGGTTTTAATTCATAGCTGAAAACCATTATTAAAGGTAAAAATATATACGAAATAAATTTTGAATGAAATTTCAAACGAAAATTTCAACAAACGTTTCATCATAAATATTTTCCTCTGTGCTGAAGATACTGAATTGCTTTGAAGAAAGTTAAAAAATTTATAAGGGAATTCCCGTCAATTGCACCTCAACACAAATCTATAGTTTTTACGATGTGCAGTAACATTTCGAATTGTCTAGAAAATTCAATTTATGGAAGAACACTCAGTGTTTGGAGATATTTATTGCTTTTATCAGGAAATATTTCTCCCCAAGCATAAAATATCGGTTGAGAAATTTATCACAAAATACATTATTTAAGCATTAGTCGCAGGACATTGAACAGGACACATCCTTTGATGTCAGGGGTAAGGAGGGACTGTGTTTTCCCTGCTGGAATTCGTGACCCTCTATCAACCATAAATCTTTGTTCCCTCTTGTTTTGTTTTGCTTTCTTTTTACTGAATCTATGGGAGAAAAGATGGGAACTACCTTTCTAAATAATTTTTCCAGGAAAGATAAAAGGCAAGAATTTGGTGAATTCAATTTTGCAAATATGATGTTGAAATATTCAAACAGAAAGATGAATAGCATTTCCGCCGATTCAGATTCAATGATTTATGTTGGTAATCAAATATATTATAAAAGTTCCCTTTTTTAAAATTAGGCTGTCTTTCGGCACTATGAAAGGCTCAGCATGACCACTAATCTTTATGAAGTTATCGGCAGAAGTAGACGTGTTCCTTAAATATATTTTTTCGTGTTTTAAAGCATTGCAATGCATCTTTTATGAAATTTAATTCAACTATTCACAATTAAATATTTTTAACGGTGGTATATGTAGTCATCAACCAGACAATATCATCTAAAACTGTTTTGTACTTGCTTTAAATAATAAAGGCTATGCGTTTTCGAAAAATATCGCTAATGTAGGCAACGTCTGGCAAGAACTTTATCATTACATAATCCCAATTCTTAATGAATCCCCCTTACGACCTGACATTCATTATTTCCTTTAGCAGAACTAATGCTGGTAGTCTATTTGATGCTTACTAATGCTTAGTTTGTTCTCATATCATTTAATTTTATAAAATATACACAATCAACTATATATATATGTCCATTTTGGTCATGGAAGAGACAATATTTGGCTTAAATCTTCTATTATTTCAGGCATTGAGGATATTACGTTATTTCTTCATAGGTAAAGGATTCAATTTTTATGTAGCTCCATGACCAGTATTCAGAAGGTTACGCCTGAGCGTCGCGTTGTTGTTGAAAGCTTACATGCTGGCGTGAAAAAGGGCAGAAATGAATGCGCAGAACGCTTAAGTACCCAGAGAAGGGAATTTTCCCGGAAAATGCATGTGACTCGAAAAGAAAGCTGTAGTGCGCTTTTTACGATAAAAGTAGAAGTATATATATATATATATATATATGTATATCAGTCCGTCAGCGACCCCACTGTTGGAGCATTCGGTATTAAAGGGCTAGTAGCTGTATTCGTTGTACCAGCCAGCTGGCTTTGCAGTTGTTGGATAACTTGATGAAGCTCAATAATTTGTTGCAAGGTGTACAGGGCCGTGTGCAGAGAAAAGTGTGACAGATTCTTGTTTCCAGCTCATTGTTGAGCGACAGACACTCTCGTGTTCTGTAGCGCTTGCAAAGTAACATTCGTGCCTTTAACAGGTTGCATAAGGAGGTACTGAAGTAGAGATTGCGGAATCGGAAAAGAGTCGAGCTCGGTCGAATTGCCTTTCTTAATTTCATTTACAATGCATTCGTCTGATTGGTTGGCATAAATTTCTGATTTTGCAAAGTTGTCTACGTCTGTATACATAGAAGGTTTCTTGCCCGAGAAGGTGGTAGGAAATCCGGAATTCTCTGGAAAACAGTATTTGACACGTGGAAGGGACATGTGGTATGGGAGTGTTAAAAGATCTTCAACATATTTTTCTGAGTCTTCTTTATAGTCCATGGGAGAAATTCCCATTTCTTCTGCATCTTCCAGTTCATCACTGCATTCTTCACCACCAACAATAACTAAGCGTTTTCTTGTACAGGTTCTCGTATGGTGTAAGAAATCTGACAAGTCTACGAATTCCAAACGACATTTACCGCACACATGCTCATCACCGATGCCTCCATCCTCTTCTTCTTCATTACAGGAACCTGAGACGAAAAAAATGGTTCATGTAGTTGAGCATTAGTTGAGCATTATATGATAATTGGAAAAGAAATATACGAGAAAAACTTTTTACAACCATGATGATCTAACATTTTTATATATCACGTATTTGTTTGGTGGGAGAGAATTGTCTTTAAAAGCAGATATTGAACATGCAGTCTTAAGGAATATAATTGCATATTAAATTGGGGGGCGATTAGTTTTTTCATAACTGCATTGTTGAGTTAAAAAAATCTAAAAGTTAACACTTCATAAATTTTAATAATTTATTAAGAACTGTCTTATTCTCATAATTTATAATTAAAAAAACAAAGTAAAATAATCTTAAATAAAAAAAATTCAGAACTAATTATTAAAGACTCGACTTCGACGGTAATAATTCTGTATCCTATACTTTTATATAAATAACTGTGAACGCTTTATTTAAGATTACCTACATCTTTAATTATTTTGTAATAATTAATCTCTTCGACATTTATTATTCCTTTTCTTTATTTTGTTCTAATTTCCCTCTAAGTGTAATTTGGTATCCCAAAGTTTCTGTAATTCAAATCCGCATATATATTTGTATATTGGCTTTTTTCATCTATAAAATTTATGCAATAGAAACAACAACTAGCAAATGCTATTGAAAAAACGACAAATTAGTCAAACTTCCATGGAATGCTTGGAAAAATGGTTAAAAACTTATATTTCTTTAAATCAGGCCCTTTTAAACTGTAGTTCACTGTATTTTTACGAAGCCTTCTTTCCTATCCTTCGATATTTATTAGAAAAAATTATTAAGAGAATCATATTGACTTAATGAATTTCATTTAAATTGACTGAATTATTTATTAATTCTTCCGCCATATTCGATATTGGTCATGAATAGTTCAGTTTTTTCTTCCTCCTGTTAAACTTGGAAAACTGAGATAGGTGGTGTTTCTTGTTAAGCGGCGATGTATTTTATATGAATAAAAGTTGATTGAAAAATGAATACCCGGGTATTTTACAAAACTATTTGTGTGGCATAGGTGCGTGGATAGTGCGTTGCGTTATAGGGCGTATCTTCCTCAACGGTTAAACCCGGAAGTTCGTTTCAAAATGCCTTCTTGTGGCTTCTAAATGGATTGCAAATCTAGCAATTAAAATCACGAAAACGAATCCTGAATACTTGTATCTGGACTCAGTTAGTTCGAAATTTTCTTGAACATGAATAAATTATTGAACTCTGTTTGAAATGGTAACGTTACTGCTGTACTCCTTCAATGGTAAAGTGGAGTGCATTTGACTCCTGGTCTGAGGCAAATCTATTTTGAAGCGCTAGTGCATTTTATGAGTTCATGAATTAAATAAAAAGAATTTGGATTTATTAAACAACAATGCAATGATTCATAAATCTCGTGTTCACAAGCAAATTTTAGAACCTAATGAGTATTGCGGTTATTTTCATGTTTAAAAATAGATAAAGTGCAGTGAATGACTTTTCAGATCTTAAAACAGCAAGTTAGAATAAAAGTGTGGAGCTGGCCACTTATAAAACGAAAGAAAGTGTAAAATCTAAATTTAAAACAAAAGCATGTGTACTATTTAAATAAATATATTTAAAACAGAAGCAATATAATTTTTAGAGCACAAGCGACTAGAATATATATGTTTAAAACAAATGCCAAAATATTTTTTAGAACAAAAGTAAGTATTAAAATAAAAACGGAACACTTCTGAAAGAAAAGAAAATATAAAATATATATTTAAAATCAAAAGAAACGCATTTTAAAAACAAAACCAAATATATAGTGAGTTTAACTGAAAACCAAATTATTTTTCTTCAGTCGGCATCAACTCAAAATGTTTTTTTCGTTTTTTTTTGTAGGTAGAAGGACACTTCATAAACATTAAAACAATAAGATGTTGTAAAATATCGAAACATAAGATAACGGTATAGTAAGTATTTAAAAGCCTATAATATCACGTAGATAATATTGCGAAATAAAAATTCTGGATAAGAAAAAACAAATTAAAGTAGTAGAGACTAAATAGAAGAAAGAACTCTTGAAATTTAATTTTATTATTGAAATAAATACATTTCCAACGTTATCTTCTTTTCTGCGCACATTTTCACTGTCAAATTCAACCAACCAATCAATATTTCTCTTAGTTTTCTTGTTTTATAAGCCGTTTTTATCGTGTTTGGAGGCAGATTTCTACTTCAAGCCTCTTCCTTGATTGCTAGACTTCTTCAGCTCACCGGATGACTCGATTTTTATTCACTTTCCCGAATATTACAGTCGATTTTTAGGGCCGCTGCTTAGTATTTAAGGTATTCGTCTTTAGAACCAGAGGGTTCCAGATTTGAAAATAGATTTCACTTAAAATCCGCCGTGTATGTGAACCTGATGCACGTTAAAACTGGCCTCCGGCTGGTGTGGCGCGGAAGTTTGGAAAGGGAAATGCAGGATCAGGTGCCGTCAGGGCTGGTCCTTAGCCGATTGGACAGAGTGCTCACAATAGAGCCCCGAGCGGTGCCGTAGCAACGAGGATTAGGCAAAGACGATATAGATGCCTCGGAGCCGCTCTTAAGGGGCGTGGTGACAAAATATTAGTGCTTCAATTTTTAAAATCAAATATGAAGAGAGTGCGAAAGAATATTACCATGATGGGCCTCATTCACCTTTACCTCGCCAGTAATGGATAGTGAGAAGCGAAAAAACACGTTATCCCCGTTCCACACTTTCTCTCGCTGCGCCACTGGATGCTAACCAGATTACGGAGAGAGGGGTGGCCTATTATAACCTCCAGTGCAAGTGCCTTGTTTGTGCGGTAGCGTAGTGACTGGGAGGCAAAGGACGTATGGTCGGACCGGGCGCCAGTCTTACAGGACAGTAAAGTCAAAATACGTGTGTGTGTTCCTCACAAATTTGAGCTACATATGATGACAGGGCGAAAAAATAATAGTATGCCCCAGTCACCACTTACCCATTTTACGCCAGTGGCTCCACGGCATATTTTCTACTCTCCGTTCAGTTCAGTGGCGTAATTAGGCTGAACTGGCAGAGTAAGTACCCTGGGCGCCATTACCACAGGGTGCAGGATTGCGTTTAAGAATTTAAAAGATTTATTTTTTTATTTCATTTTTTATTAAACGAAGTTTACAAAAATAAATATTGTAATCGTCAAGAAATTCCATTTTTTTTTTGGAAATTTTGACAGATCTATATCTGCTAAATCTCCGTGAGTCTGAAAAATACATTTTTGGAATTACGTCTGTTGTGCCGGTCAGAGACAGACAGTGACAAAAGCACGCTACTAGCTAGACAGACGAAATTTAGTATGTCATCAGGACACCCAAATATTAGGTTTCTATTAAATTTAGAAGAAATTCTGTGCCTGAAAATCTGAGCATTCTTGTGCTTCATGTATTCGAAAATTAACTCTTTCAATAACACATAGCTCACCAGTCTGATAAAAAATAGTAAATATAAAACACTAAATATAAAATCCTAAAAAGGATATCGAAGATCCGAATAGTATAAAATGGATCTAGGAATCTAACTGACTCCACTAACATAGCACTAGATGGTAACATGGAGTCATTCTACTCCTTTATTGAAGCAGTGGTTGGAAACATAGCATCACTACGTCCTACATCCTCTATTGCAAACGTGAAGTCAGTTTGACTCACAGAGTTTTGAAACTTACTTTCTAAGCTGAAAACTGTAGCTCCTACACGGTCGGCATTTCATTCTAAAATGGGTCAGGGTGTGAAGATAGTACAGCTAGGAGAAGGGAAATTTGCTTTTCATAGCAGCAGCAGGATTGAAATTTGAGTGAGAGGAGGAGACAATTTGATTCAAAGCTGCTATTCCAGAGTTACATTATTCATTCAGAATATGAGCCAGGCGATAAAAAAAGAAATTCAGTTTTCTGCAGATAAGTCAATCATTCCCTTCCTATTTAGTTAAGTTTTGTTTTAAGCAACAAGTGAGATGTTTGAGATCTAAATCGTACTTTTGAACCATGATCAAAAGACGAAAACAAAACCTGAGTTGGCATTACACTCTTTCATCTTCTTCACTATACCGTAATACGTCCTTGTAACTCCGCCTACTTTTGTAGCACCCTACTTATTAGCGGCGAATTGTGAGAAACGCTTAGCTTCAAGCAGGAAATCCTCATCAGCGTAGAAAAGCGAGAATAAAAATTTCAGTTCCTATCAACAAAAGGTCCGTCGTCCTTTTATTCAACCCTCTCTATACTGACCCGAGTGACCAGAGACGGACTAGCCACTACGGATATAAATTAACAATAACAAAAAAATCTTCCCATAACCAAGGGCCCGTAGCCAAGGATTTAAAACTTATCCATGGAGGAAATAAATCAAAATTGGCAAATACCTAAAAATTCGTCGACAGCTACCAAACAATAAGAGATGAAAATGTTCTTCCGAAAAGTATGCGACAAAAACTGGGCAGCGCTCGAAAGATAAACAAGAAATTAAGATTACGATCAATGAACACCTGGAAACTGAAGAAGTTGATGAAATTAATAAAAAAAAAATGACGAAGAAATGTTGGATTTAAGAGCTCTACGAGATGAATTAGATGTCTAAATGGGTATGCTCTAAATTTAATATTAATGAAAAATTTTGTAAATAAAAATGTTCAGAATTCGAATTTAAAATCATATATTGATTATATTGAAATGAAATCGAACTGCCTGAAATTCCATTACTTAACCATAATCTCTTACAATTTTAACAGTCCAGAACAGTGGTGCTTTATTAGTTAGGGGTAATCCCGTATAATAATAAATTCCGTAAGGAATTTCGAAGCGTAATAAATAAGCCAAAGAACTTGCTTATTAAATCAAATAAAATTAAATATGTTGTAAAATCAGGTGTCTTATGTAAGTAGTGAGGCAGTAACACTGTATCTGCAAAAAAAAACATATAAAACGGCACTATGATCGTATAGAGTGAGTAGCACAAGATCAAATTAGAAAAAAAAAACACTGTTTATTAACATTTAGTCATTACTACGGAACACATATTAACACCAACTTTTTCAACAAAAAAACACGTGTTTGCATACATGAGTAAATATATATACATTACAATTCAAGATGTTCCAACTTAATTATAAATCTAGGAAAAAATATTAATTTGACTGCAGTCAAAGAAAAGAAATCTTACCGAAACATGCTTTACAGAATATGAGGACGAAAATTTGAGCTCGTACCATGAGTGTCTCTGAAACTGTATCTACATATCTCACAATTACTTTAGAATAGAAACGTGTGATCAATAATTCATCACTATTCTGTGTCTTTAAAACCACATTGTACAAAAATTCACTTCATTCAGCCGCACGAGACAAAGATCTTGAAGCTCAAAGCAACATCACAAAAACAGGAATCAAAAAGGCGACGTCATCCTAAAGCAATCTTATTTCGAACACCACATGTCTCAACAAACGTTCCTTCAACCTTTTGCCACTCATTTTCTTCCTTTGAAAACCTGTTCTAACGTTGGTCCAACTACAACATTGTCCTGTGAACTGTCGGTCCAACTATAACACACACTGTCCTGTTCACATTCAGATTGAGCATCTGTTGCATAGATGTTCTGAATTTTTAAAGACGAGCATTTTTAAGCGAATCGAATTCGTTCAAGAGCATCATTTGTTCAAAAACTGTTTCCAGCTTCATAATGGACCGTGTAAATTAACTTTCTTCTGCTGAATGAGTCAAAAAGTCAATCTTAATTCTTTAATGCATATTAAATCAAAATTAGAAAGTAGCATTGCAAAACCAATAGCGAACTTTGTTGCCTTGGAATGTGTGTGAACCACACCCAACGTAAACACTAAATAATTTGGCGAGTGGATTTCCTGCGAAAACCGAAGTGCAAGTACTAAAACGACCTTGACAAGTTATTCCCAGCTATGAGCTAGTATAATTTACACCGATCAACTGAATATTGAAGATTCGTTCTGTCAAAAAATAAAAGCGCTGATGGATAACGGAAGTGCTGATAATAATTTAACAGCTTACGTTGCTTATTATCTGGGCATGAAAAAAGGGGAAAAATAATACATAATTCTTGAAACATAGATTAACCGCAAATGTACCAAATGATAATAAAGATTTTTTATGAACTGTATCAGTTTTTATTTTGCCAAATTAACAGAGTTGACTCCTTCGAATCGAATTGATGTATTAAAATTAATTACTCGAGTCAAATATTACTTGCTGATCCGATCTTTCGCATTACCAATAAAATTAATGCATGACTAAGATGCGAATTATTCTTTGAATTACTAAAGGCAGAAATATTTAGATTTTATGGTAGTTCACTATTATTTCAGAATAGCTAGGTTTGCAACGCGTCTCGTGTATACAGGAGTGTCACCTTATTTTAGCACTCAGTCCGGTATTAATATTTGTCCCGTATTATCCCTTATGTTGATCAGAAGTCATGTCTAATAAAGTTATGCGAATACATATTTGTCATTCCAGCCCACAATGCAAATGTGAAGAGAATATTTTCCCTAATGTCAACTGAATGGTCGGACGAAAGAAACAGGTTGTCAGTGGAGACAATTGAAGCAATTTTGTATTGTAATTTTAAAATGACTTGCGCCAAATTTTATAATTATGTGAAAAAAGAAAGTGATATATTTAAGAAAGTAAAATCACTTTTAAAATAGGTCTGGGCTAGAAAGGTTTAACCTTGCAACTTTTTTATTATTCTACGTGTCAATTTTATTATATTGCTTAAAGTTTATTGATTTTTTTTATCAGAGTAAAATAAACCATTCCCAACTCACTTTTTTCATGTCTAATTTAGTTAGCACTTAAGCGTCCCGTATCAATGCTTGGCAATTATGGCAACCCTAAAAATAGCGTGTTCGGATATCTAATAGCAGGAACAATAAAAGATACACATTTTTGTTTCTTTTTAGGAATAATTTCGGAAAAAGATAGCCTGGTAAATTCTATTAAAAATTATTTGAATTAAAATCCTTTCCTGGTGATAGCACAGAAAATGATTCAAAACTTTCGAAAATACTGTGAAGAATATTTACGTTCGTGCAAAAAGAATAAACGGGAAAGTACATTGTTAATTACCTATATTTACGGTAAACACTCTCTGTGTTGGAAATGGCTAGATAAAAATAAAGCTCTGACCACACAATATAAAAGTTTATGGAGAATATTTTCAGCAAAATCATTGGAAAATAAGTTTAGATTCTGCTGACAAAGTTGTAGTAGATATTACCTTTCCTGCCACGCTGTGTTTCGCCCACAAAGCACATCGACACGCTTTCGCGTCGTTTTTGATGCTCCAGCACATTCTAGAAATAGATTTTCTCTTAATTCTATATTAACAAATGACCCGACAATCCAATAAGAATGATTTTTAATTATTTGGAAATTCAGAATGCAAATGTTAGGAAAATATATCTCCATATTTTGGTCGATGAATCAGACAGAAACTAGCAAACAATTTTGTGGAAGCCAGTCAGTTTGCTCCTGTGGAGACATATAGGTTACGGACTGCCGCATATGGAACAATATGTGCTTAATTTTTAGCCATTAGTCCTAGACTACCATTTTCAAATTAAGGACAGATTTCTGTGGATCCTTTTTAATCAAATATAAGATTCAACGCAAATGCAATTTTTAAATGGTGTTTGTTGCAATTTTCATTTTTTTTCAAGACAAAGGCTAAGTACATCTTAGAACTAGTTACAGATTTTAATTTTATGAGTTAATTACAACTTTTAAAGGTTTTTTTTTTGCCCTACGAATTAAATGTGCATGCATTTTTTTTCGGAGGACGCAAGAAATTGTGTAAGAACAAACTCGGAATAAAAAAGGATTGCAAAAATTAATGAATAATTCTGACAATAAATTATCAGATTATTTAACTACAAAAGCGTTCAGAAACTTATGTAAAAATAGTACTTGTCAAAGTTTCCAATAATGATTTTATAAAACGAATTATTCAACTGTGTTTATTACCAATGAATTATTTGAGATAATATGCATATATGATATTGTGAAAAACATCTTATACACAAGGGCATGCAAACAATCAACAAGAAAAAGTGGAACAAATATTAAAAAAGGAAGCAAAATTTATATTTTAAACTAGACCAAAAAATAAATATTAATTAGTACACAATAAAATTAAAAATTATGTAGAAAAAAAGAAAAAGATAAAGTTATATAAAATTAAGACAATGTTTAAGTTATATACAAGGGGGTTCAAATATGACCGGGACTGATTCGTGTCTTAAGAAGCCGTACTACGAAGCAGATGTGCGACCTTGAGAGAGTGGAGCAACAACCTCCACCCTCCCCATTACTTGGATTAGAACATGTTCGGTTATGTCTGGGAGTTGCTGGAGTGATGAGCAAACAGAAAATGATGCGGATCGTGGGGCAACACATTGTGATCAATTCATAGTTGGAGAAAATGTCCTGTCGACTGAAAATCAGCACAAAGTGTAACAACAGTTTGGGGAAGAGTGTCTCTCATTGATCCGTGTGTTTGAGAGGTATAAGTGCTTCATTGAGGGCAAGACATGCGGTTTGCAGATAACAACGCCGTTATCAGACGGTTCCGGAGTGGATACTCCACGTACCAAGAACCTTTTTACAAAAGGTAATCGGGTTCCTTTCAGAGCGTCAGAAAAATATATTTTGACTCCAGAGCGCAAGTAAATGTTTGGCAACAATGATTTTTGCAGAAAATGTCCAGACCACTTTGTTGTCAACCCTGTGTGTTAACACCAGCCTTGTAAATTCTTCTTTTGTCATTCTTCTCTTGCTGTATTTTTTTTGCAACTCAATAAAGTCCACCTACATCTATACCAACCCGGATGCATATAGGTATTCTGTACTCCATCAGAGCACCATTGTAATTTTGGAGGGCTCTGATTGGACAAACGAATCTGATGTCACTCTTCTGCATATCAACAGTGCGACACGCGTACCTTGTTTAAAGTTCTTCCATATTCTTCTATCCATGAATACACATCGGAAACACTTTTAAAGTTGCTTCGAATGATGGTTTCATCTTCAAGGATTTTAACAACTTCGTTTACAAAAGAAGGGGGAAGATTGAAATTCTGAATAGCCATAGCGTATTACACAAAGAACATTTCGCTATCGCTAGTTGAAAGACTCGGGCAGAGCGTGGTCAGACGTAAACAAACAAGCAAAGCATAGTTACGTCAGATTCACTTGTCCAATCAGAGCCTTCCAAAGTTACAATGGTGCTCTACTCGAGTACAGAATGCCTATATGCAACCCGGATAGGAGCCACATGAGCTCTAGAGAAGAAGGTGTGGTGAGGTGTTAAAGTGTTAAAAGATCATATTTTAACCACCATGCATTTTGTACGTAGCAAGTTACAGAAAATTTAGCTTTTCTGCATAGCTGTATATAGACTAAATCTTTCACATTTCTTCACTGTCAAATTGCATCTATGATTTTTTCATACTTTATAATTTATTCGTCATTGTTGTATTGTGTTTTATTGTAGGAAGTAATTCTGAATCGTAATTATGTGTACGCATTTTGAGAGAACATGTTACGTCAGCATGTAATCCCGCCTTTTTTTGTTGCACCTGTAGGTGGCGAGTTGTAAGAAACGCGCAGTATCAAGCAGGAACGCACTCAGCACCGTTCCATAGCAGCTGAATGCACTCAGTATAACTGACGAGAGTTCATGAACTCCCCTTAAAACAAAAATAAAAATTTAATCTGCTAGGAACAAAGATCCATTGCCTTTTCGTTTAATCTTCTCCAAATCAGAGGAAGGAAGTTTGACCATCGAAGTCAGATTTAACGCGTGCGATGTCCTCGTGCAAAACGGATCTTAGGTAGAATGGGTTTCGGTTCTTGAACCTTTGGTCCCGAACAGAGACCTCATCACCAGAACACTGCCACCCGCCATTTCTCTTCCGAACACAAGATACTTAATTGGTACTTTAAACTCATTAGAGAAATTCTAGGACTTTACATCTCTAGAAGACTGTCTCATTGTACTATACGCCGTAATAAACTTCGAAGGGTTTTCCATATGAATTCAGAATTTTAGACTTTCTATAAGAGTGAAAATTTTCAGTTACTGTTTCTTTATTTGCATTTTTAAATTGATATGATTTTATCACCTTCGTCGAGTAATAATTATTATCTGCAAAATGTACTCTCAAAGCCATTTCTTTTATAAGTTTAAGATCAAACAGAACTATTCTCAAATTTTATGTCTATATTTTTTAAATACAAGATACCTTTCATTAAATTTCTGATAATATCTGTAATTATTTTGTAAATATTTTTTTAAAGAAGAACATAGATTTAAAGCAGAAGTATCCTTAGTTTCAAATTGAATATCGGGAATACAACAAATCCTGTAATTTTTAATGAATAAATGCAACTTTCCATTAACTTTCATTGACTTAGCTTGGTTTTCAAACTATTGACAGACACAACTCTGATAATGCTGGGGCAAATTAATAGCGAAATTTAAATTTATCTTAAGTAAAGGATTGCTAATATTACTTAAAAAAAACAGAGGCTAAAAGGTTCGTGAAAATGATCAAGTAACGAGGATTTAAGAGTTTAGCTATTAAAAATAGTGGCTTAAGATCCGAATATATGTTTAAACAAGAGAACAAAATCAATTGGGTTTTAAAAATGTAAATAGATGGACAACGGATATTTTACCACTCAATATGAAAAGTGAAATTAAAGTTGCTTGCAAATAATCAGCCAACAAGCAATAAGAAATAGATATCCTGTCAAGAATGTGTGCATTTTGAAAGGATCCGTTACAGCCACTTTGAGAGAGAATCTGGAACGCTAATATCTGAATCACTGGTTGAAAATCACTGGTTGAAAAAACACCAATAGTAAGCAACATGCAAATGAAATGTTAATTTTCAACTGTTAGGAAAAAGTTTAGAAACTAAGTCATTGTATTGAATATATTCAAAGAGTATTGAATATATTCAAGAGCAAAGAGAGAGAGAGAATTTGAATATATTCCCCATTAACCCTCTTACACCGAGCGAGGTGGTCTCGGGCGATCTCAAATTCCACCCTTAACAGCGACGATGGCCGGTCTGTGGCGGTTGGCTTCCTTTGAGGGGAGGTTCTGGGATGGCTTCGGAGATAAGCGCGGTAGGGGGTCCAATTATCCTTGCCAACCATAGCCTATTTCCGTGAGCCTTAAGGGAAAGTTATGAAAAGGGGTGGGGTAAATGGCCACCCAGGTTGGGAGAGTCCAATTTATGTCGTATCTTACCAAAAGGGCCCGGTTTTAAAGGGGCTAGAACAAAAAAGTCGCCTCGGGATTAAAGAGTTAATACTTAGTTGTGAAAGGAATTCTCACGCCATTCAAATATTTGATGCAACTTTAAATTACTTGTATTCTTTAAAAACTATTATTCTCATGCCATTCGAATAGCAACTTTTAGTTATTTGTATACTCTAAAAAATATTGTTGAAAGAAAGTCTAGGTTTAAGAATATTAGTTTCATTTTCAGACAGATGGTCCACCCCCACACTATCATCAAAATAATAAATTCTACCTTGATGCGATCTTGCTAAACGAGTGGATTCGGCTCAGAGATTTCCTAGAATACGCTGCTCTTTCATCAGACATTGCACCACTAGACTGGGGATACTCAAAAGACAAAGTCTACACTATGAGTCATACAACAACAGCTGAACTGAGATCAGTCTTTGAACCAAGATTGCACACAGATACGAACGAAATATTTCGTGATGTTTGCGTCATTATTTCGTCAATATTTCGTCTACATTGCGTTGTCAGCAGTGCCTGGATAAGAATGGACGTCAATTTAAAAAGAAGCGTTAACGAAAAGATTGAAGAATATCTGTAGATTCTAAAAATGAAAATGTAATTAACTTTAATAATTACCAACTTTACTTATTTTTATTTAAAATATGAATTCATATTTTGGCATATGCATATGCATATTATAACACCCAGTGCATATAAACTTTAGATTATGCTTAGTATAATTCCTTTCATTAAAACATGACCGATGTTGGCTCACCTTTTTCACAGGAGAACAGGATTTTTTAAACCAAAACGTAACGCTCCGAAAAGATATTTTTTTCTTTTATTTATAGCGCCTAATTAACTTTTAATCTTGTTTATGAAGCCTTTATTATCTTCTGTGTTTGAAAACTTTATTGTATTGCTCTTCAGAAAATACATATTGAATTTTAACACTTTTTTGTCACGGAACAATTAAATTATTTATTTCGATTAAAATGTAAAATGCGTTTTGTTTTTAAAAGTATATATATATTTTTAAAAAAGTAGTTTGATGTTTGAAAATTCTAGATACTTTAAATTGCTTTCTTCTAATTAACGAAACACTTCATTGCAAATATCATTTGTGATATATTATAATGTGACTCGTTTTTCAATAAATTTGTTGAAATTGTTTAATAGTAGCAATCAATTTTCTGCATTCGGTACATTTATATAATTTCTAACAAAAAAGTGTGTTTATTTAATTTTCTAATGTAATAACATATCGAGAATTTATTTCAATTATTTAGTAAATAAAAATACTTTCAAATGAAACACC
Organism: Araneus ventricosus; assembly: GCA_013235015.1. NCBI lineage: Eukaryota > Metazoa > Arthropoda > Arachnida > Araneae > Araneidae > Araneus > Araneus ventricosus. Next base: position 1,002,302 of record BGPR01000074.1, read on the forward strand.
CGATTAATATTGCTCATCTTTTGGTAAGAGGAAGAATCTTCACTTAAGTTTCCACACAGTTCATGCAATCTGGTTCACTTTGCACGAAGTTCCCCTCAAAAATACCTCAACCCTTTCTCGGCTCTGTTCCGTTTGCCTCTTTTAGAAAGTCGTTTATTTCAACCACTGCTATTAATCTCGAGCAGACTAAAAGAACAAATTTTGATTAATTATCCTTTTAACTCCTTATCATGCAGAAAGGAGGGGAAGGTATTTGAATATTTAACAGTGGATGGAGAACGGGCTCTCGGGTGTGAGGAAGGACAGAAAAAAATAAAAGGAAGTGGAGGGTAAAGTCGGGTCTAAAACCGAACGTCGAACCAATCTTGCGTGAAGAGCTGAGAGTACTAAGATGGATGGACATCAAGCTATTCGTCTTCCTTTTCTTTCGCCCATCCTACCTCCCCCCCTCTTCCATCCAAATCGATCTCAAGGGTGGTGCACACATTTCTCAATGATATTGGGAATTCCTTCATCAAAGGAGGGGTGGAGAGGAAGTCCCTTTTCACCATTCACCACCTCCCTCTTGCCTGCTGATGATCAGGTATTGGCAGAGGCTTCTGGTCGTCTTTTTCGATTTTTTGCCCCCCTTGTCTATTGTGGCCAGAGATTCCTCGGATTGTTCGCATTTGGTGGGCGACTGCTTTAAATCAATTGGTGGGGGTTAAACGGGGGCGGAAAGTCGAGGATGGAATAGTTATGATAGATTTTTTCCTGCCATATTTTGGTTCAACCGCTTTTCGGATCGTAATATTTTGGGAATGGATGTATTATTTCGTAGAACTTGCCTTGCCGGGCTTGTGCTTTTACTTTGCTTTTCAACCTTTTAACCTGAACTTCATTAATAAATTCCGTTGAAGATCTGCAGCTTGCTTAAGAATTCATTTCTCTTTGCTTCGTTTGATTTCTTCCTCTCTCTTCTCCTGTTTGATTCTAAGTTTCACATTTGTTTTTGTAGAGCTGTAGCCTCGGGTTAAACTGCTAATTTTTGGGATCTGTTGCCCTTTTCCGTGGTCGATAATAAGACGACACATTGCGGATCTATATCAATTTAGCAACACAGTAGGTTATCTTCAGTGTGTACACAATTCCGTCTAAGGTTTACATTTATTTTTTCACGTTTCTTTACAGGTTTTGGAAGTTGCTGCTAGTACATGCGAATTAATTCAAATTAAAATTAAACTTAGATGATTTGGTTATCGCATTTTGGGGATCCTAGATAAAATAATATTCATTTTACTGTCACTAGTTTTGTGTGCTCATAAAAGTAATTTTGTAAATGATTTTTAATATTTAAAAAAATAATCTAGTTGATAATTGAAATTTGAATTATCATGAGGAACAAAGATTAGAATGATTATTTAAGCCTACGGTTATTTCTAATGAGTTTTAAATTTAATGAACTCGAATCAACGCCAGCCTCAAAAGATTGACAGTTAGTGTTTTCCCACGTAAAAAAGGCTAAACGTTTACCCGTAAAGTCCATGATTAATAAATAACTTTTAATTACTTAAATGTTTTATTTTTCCTTTATTCCCCATAAACATTAATTCATCCATTCCATTATTTCATTGAGAAAATTCAAGAGCAACCATTTTATAATTGCACCCGAGAACGAATCAGATGAGCGTTAAAGGGTGCAATCAAACCAAACAACCAATTGATGCCGATACTCAACTGATGAGTTCCGAACCGTTCTATTCTCCTTAAAAGGTCACACAGCGGCAATCGCTGAAGCGGCGATGAAAACTTGAGAAATTCTATCCATTTCCATCGGCGCGTCCATTCAGGTCCCAATGAAAGAATTCTTAATTAGGCGTTGTATGCAGGTCGAGGAATCGAAATGAATGGTTTACGGGACGATAAATCGCGACTCAGTCCGACCATCCGTCTCGATATGCGGAATGACGTCGTCTTGAGAGAGTGTGTTGCGTCATCGATTAGGCCACAAGGGGCCGCCCTTGTGTTAATTAGACTCAACCGCCGCCCACTTTAGAAGACAACGGGTATCGATCCAGAATTTGGTGTCTCAGCGAATCATGCAAATTACTTTATCGGTCATTGTGATTAAAGGGAACGGAGGGGAAGTGTGCTGAATGGAATTGTGTCAGAATCTGCGAGAGGAATATATTCGTGGCCTGCAAGACTCGGCAATCGCATTTATGGGAGAAAAGTTTCAGAACATCTTTCAAGTGGATAATTTACATCCGTTAATGGACGTCTTGATCAACGCTGCTGTTACACAATTTCAGATTTTAATAAGATGTTGCTAAATTGCACATGTAATAATGAAGTTTCTCTCTCTCTCGTTTCTTCTATTTCTCTCTCTCTCTCTCTTTCTGTGGCCTCATTCTTCATCTGCCGATCATTTCGTTCTTAAGCCAAGACAACGCGTCCTATTACGAATTTTGATGCATCAACGAATGCAATGAAATTTATTATAGTAAAATTAGGCGATTACCTGATGTTTTTCTTGAGTGGATATAATAGAATAAGAATTATAAGGCTTGGTACAAATACAATGTCCGATTCCTAACAATACTTGAAATAATAATTTTTCAATTTGAAACCACATATTTGAAAAAAATCATTTAAATTCAAATGACATGTTGTTGATTGTGAGGGATTATTTTATATTATTCTTATTTTGTTATTCTTTATTCGTTATTCTTTAAAAGATGATAAAAAATTGGAGGTGTTCTCCGAACTACTTTACCTTGTATTTCAACATAAGGATGTCGTTCATAACAACCACACGTCTTCTTTAAGTATCCAAAATCTCTTCTAAAAGAAATTCAAAATTTCCTTTTCGAAATGGTTTGTCACGGTTAGTCTTTTATTTCGTCATTTTAATGTTCTCTGACCATAGCTTCGGAAACTTAGTATAACTGCCTTGATAAATTTAGAATGAAATTATTTTTGTATAACATCTTGTAGTTCAATGTATTACCTTTTCAGCAATTCTGGTTTCCATTGCCATGATTTTTCTCATCTTATTTTCTCATTTTTTAAATTTATTTTTAATTAAAGTTTCCTTGACGTGCACACAAATAAATATTGCTATTTTCACTGAACAAAACGCCCGCAAATGACTGCAACAATGGAACCAAATCAAGCTCTCGCAATACACATCAATTCCTTTTCGGAATCCATTGTGAATCTTACTAGAAGAAAGACTATGTATCGTAACACCACAGCGTAAGACAACGTGCTGTCAGACATTGTTTGACGTCACTTGAATTGAATCCATCAAAATTCAAGTGGTATTTTCAGCAGTGCTTTAGTATATAGTATAGACAAATAAGACTGAGCTTAGCCAAAAGCTAAGAACCGTTCTTGCCAACTAATGGGTAATTGAACAAATCGTTTTTCAGCATTTAGCTTCTTCAGCTACTCCGTCCTTTTAATTTCCACAAAAAAATTCTTTAAAAATTATAAATAGAAGATGATTTATTAGCAGTATTAAACCCAGAAATTTGCTTTGTTATGTGATAGTCAAAAACGGATTCCTGTGAAACCTGTTTGCCACATTGCTTTAATAACCAGGAATGGCACTCGAGTTTTCCCGACGGGGAGGAATGTAATGAAATTGGTCTCAAATTTTCGCCAGATTATTATTTATCAACTACAGTTGAATATCCCGTACAAAAATTTTCCCCGACGGGATACAAAATTTTTCCCCGAATGGGGGGCACAGCATCCCCGACAGGGGGGGCCCTAGCCCACCCCGGTCCCCCTTCTGGTGCCAAACCCTGTTAATAGCTTTCTCGTTCTTGTTTATTAAATGCCGCACGTAATCATAGGGAGTAGTACTTGGTCATAGTAACTTCCTTCATTTATCAATAAAAATGGTTTTTCGAAATTACCAAAGAATCATCTTAGTTTCTTTGAATGTATTTAATTAGCATCCACCAATCCATCTTTCGTATTCATAACTTCCTCAAAAAAATTTTAAACACTAATTACGCTAGAAGTTTCGTAAAACAAACTTCACGAGAGATATTACTTGTTTTGTCTTGAGTTTATTAAATAAATATTTAATATTTTACACATATAGTTAGTTAATTGAATAAGTTAATTAGTTTATGGAACAAACACTTAGATTATTAAATTCGTTTATGAAATCTGCTTATTAAATACGACGTTAGTTTGTTTAGTTAATGAAATCTGCTTATTAAATAAGCAGTTTCTTGATTTAAGCGCAAATCTTTTTACAAAACGTATATGTTTGCATGAAAAGTAATTTCCACTTTCCTGAACATGACTTGATTTGATGATTTGTACTCACTTTATAGTAAATTCCAGCTAATTACGGGTCTAAATGATGATAATGCTGAAATTAATCTCGATGATTGCTAAAGTCAATACGACCACTGAGTTTTAATATAAAAAAGTCGACATAAAAGCTATTGGAAAAATTAATGACTTACTGAATATAGTCATATAGTTGAAAACTCATGTAAATGAAGGTGTAACAAACTGGCCCAGAAGACAGAAATGTGATTAATTCTTTAAAAAATATCCGGAGTTTTAACCCGACGATCCCAATTATGCTTATCGCAGAACAAAGATTTCGCTTGTGTATCAACTAGTTCACAAAAAAGCATTCTTAATTAATTTGATCAACGCTCAATTTGGATCTACACTGGAGACAGATTTACTGATTTAGGGACGGATTGGCGTTAAGATAAAAGAAAGTAATCTAAACAGGGCGGATTTACGGATAGTAAAGGGAGATTGAACAATACGTTCTGATAGTAAGATTCTAAGTTCAATTAACTTGCAGTCTTCTAAAATTTATTCCGGTTCTATTACATTGTATTTTTGACTGTTGCCAATTAAACATTAATTATTTTCCCTTTATTTAAGCATTGCCATAACTATTTAAGTCCAAATATTGTTTCAGCATACTCTAAAACAGAAAGGTGCGTAAAAAATGTTTTTATCATTTTTAGAATTTTCTAAAATTCAAAATTCAAGTTGTTGTCAAAGATCTACTAAACATGCATAAAGAATGCATTCACAGCTTGTGATATAGCTGTATATAATTATATCTGCATTCATTTCGAAATATGTTTCTTTCAACACTGATTTGAATTATATAAAAAATGATTGCTATTGAATTATTGGAGGAGTATTTCAGCTGATGTGCTGGAAAACTGTAATAGGAATAATAAAATGAAAAAATATATAATAATAAATTTAATAAAAAATTTTTAAATACGCATTTATTAGTACTGAAAAAGGTGGGATTTCTTTTAAGTTGCATTATTCTCTGCTTAGCAGCCTCTAAGTTATAACACACTATTATAGATATTGTGATCTTAAAAAATTAGATTTTCTGAAATTCACGGCCAGATGGCGTCACTTGTATTAAATCAAAATTTAATTAGATTAATCGATTAACTGAGAATATTATCATAGTAAATTGTCATCTAGAACGCATAAGTATATAAACTTTCGAAATTCTAGCACATCAGCAAGTGATTGTAAAATTATCCCCTTTTTTCAAATGTGAAGCAAGTCAAGTTAAATAAAAGCGTTTATAAACATTGTTGACTAGCAGTTAACTAAATAATTCTAACTAAAATTATCGAAACTTTAAAGTCAAGACCGACTATTTTAAAAGACAGTATAGTAAAATAGGAGATTGAAAAAAAGTATATCTATTAGTGTCTTGAAACATTAAGTTGGTATTGTAACAAATGCGCCTGCGCAATCAGAACTACGCCACCTATGGTTGTAAGGCGCCGACGCTAGAAGATCCAGTTTGATCTGTGAAATGAAGGGGTGAATTAAAAAAAAGACCCGAATCCGGAACCCCTTTATCATAGCTGGTATTAATGTAAATACTATTTTTGTGTGTTAATGTTTATGTTTTTAATAAATCTTATTGTTTCCAAAAGAACTAGCTCGTGTCATTTTGGCTTCCAACTCAGAGTCAGATAGTTAGGTCCACTGGTATAGTATCAAATAATACATAAAGGTTAGCTGTAAGGTTTTTTGCGTTATTTATTCTCTGTTCCTACATTTAAAAAAAAATAAACAATCCCAAAACGATTCGTTATTACCATAATGTAATCGTTTATGTTTGAAATAAGAGGGATTAGGTTTTTAGTTTGTGTTGAGACGCAAATTCATGGATTTGACTTTCTTTGATAAAGGGATTTTTAAAGATTCCAAGAAAATATCTTTTCATTTGTTTTGAGAGGATGTCTAAATAAAAGAATTTTAGAAAATTTGATACAAAAGATGCTGAAGGCTAGAGTGTGTAATATACATAAAAGTGGAACGTAAATAATAATTAAATCAGCTACCAAGAATTATTTTTAGATTTCATTTGATTTTTTCTTCGCGAATCTAAATAAAAGAGTGATATTATTGAGTTTTATATTATTTCTGCTTATAAAGACGTCAGATATAATTGCAGCAACACGTGAGAAATTGTATACTGCTATTTAAGGGATTAATGTCATTGCATATAAAAATTTAACATATACGGGTAAAAATTGTACAAGCATCGTTTGAAGCGATATGTGTGGACTTATTAATTATATGCCAATTCATTCTGAAGATTTTGCTTTGGATATTTCTGAAGAAATAAAATATGTTGCATTCATTTTGGAAAATATCACCATTTATGTGACATTCAGCTGAATTTTTTTAGTAGAATTCTTTTCAAAACAGACAAGTGAATCTGTGAATTCTAACAATCTCAACAAATAAATTTAGAAGTTACGAAATTCAATTTCAAAATATCATCCAAGGATTTGCTATTTCATCAAATCTGAATTTACATTCTGCCATGATTGGCTTCGTACTTTCCGCCACATTTTAAAATTAAAGTGGATGGCTTTATCGAACGCTCAGACAATAAATCCTATCGACAAGCAGCTTTCTGTCAAAAATGAAAGGGACCATTTGCAAATAATTTCGCCTTTGAAAGATTTTGTTTCATTCCAGTTGCTTCTTTGATGACTCCGGGCGTCGAATGGAAGAATGGCTTTAATTAAAAGGGTAGCTTTGTAGCTCAAATGAAAAGGGGTAATCAATTCACTAAAAGTTTACTTTTATAGGTTGGATATTTGCTTATAAAATACGTAAATTTAGCCTAAATTATGACCATGATTAGAATTTTTTTTCAAAAAATAATTAATTTCTAATGAAAGTATTTTAGACAAGTGTTTTTACTTTCTCGTATACGAAGTATATAAAGAGAAAGTATTGTAATCGTCGAAAAATTCGAACTCAAGATTTTGACGAATCTTCACGTTTTAGACCTCCCTGAGCTCCGAAAAACACAATTTTGGAATTATGTCTGCCAGAAGGAGTCATAATCTGAAGGTCTTGAGTTCGATCCTCAACCGGGGCAGTTATTTTGTCCTGTGTCCACCCAACCGGTACAGTTGCTGTCATGGCATCAGGCACGGGGACACGGGGCGGCGTTCTTCCAGAAGGAGTTCATCTGCAAGCCTTCGCAGATGACTTCATCTTTCTTATAAAAGCACCAACAAAGGCTAAAGTTCCAAATGAAGCCCTAAATCAACTTAAATCCTGGACTGCAAAACATAATCTGGGAATTTCAGCATATAAATCAAATTACATCATTTCAACAAAAATAGAAACGGTACTCGCTGGTCAGCAGGCATAAGATGGGAAGGTAATCTTCTGAAAAGGAAATCAAACATCAAATATCTAGGGGTCTTTATTGACGATAAACTAAATTTCGCAACACATTTGTCTGAGTTAAAAAGTAAAACATTAATCCTTTATGAAAAAGTAAAAAATTATCGCCGCGTCGAACTGGGGTCTGAATAAAAATATCAGAAGGAAAATCTGTTTTACAGTTCTAGGAAGAATATTACCTTATGGCGCATTAGTGTTAGTTATATTAACGTTCCGTTTTGAAGCATCACGAGGGATATTTTGGGACGGACCTCGTATTTTTGAAGCATGGTCAGATGATGAGGACGAAGCCTGAGCTGGTACCTCCCTCTCCAAGCTTTCGCGCCACAACGGCGGGAGGGTGTTGGACTGCTACGTATGATTTAACATGCAACAGGCCCCATACACTGCGGATCTTCGGTGGAATCGGGTCTCGAACCTGGATCCTTCCGGTCACAAAGCCGAGACCTTACCACTAGGCCACCGTGGACCTTCAACTTTATGGAGCACCGGCATGGGCAAATAGTATCACCTCCAGACACCAAAAGCTTCTCAATTCTATACAGAGAAAATTCCTTTTCAACATCACTGGAGCGTATTCTACCACTCCAACAGCAGTTCTACAAGTGATCGAAGGCATTACTCCCCTACACATCAAAGCTCAAATGGAGTCCATTCTCGTTAGATTAGGTCGCCTTCGCAGGGATTGCAATTGGGAAGACTCAGGCTTTTTATATCAGGATTTTGAACAACCAAATTCCCCTCTTATCATTCATCCAGCTGATTTTGATTTAGAGGATAGGGTCTCAATTGTCTCTGACCCGCGTACCCCTGCTGAGACTATTTACACAGACGGTTCACATCTAGAAGGTGAAACAGGTTGCGCTTTCTGTGTCATTCAAAACAACGTCCAAATTCATCAGTGGACGGCAAAACTAAGCCCACATAATACCATATTTTAAGCTGAAACCTTAGCAGTAAAAGAGGCTATAAATTGGGCTAATTCTAAAGAAATATCAACATTAATCTGGAGTGATAGCGAGTCGGCACTCAGAGCAATTCCTTCCTTCAAAAGTTCTAACCCACTAATCCAAGAAACATAACAAGCCCTTCTTCAGAATCCATCAATGCAACTTAACTGGATTAAGGCGCACGTTGGTTTCCTCGGTAACGAGGCAGCAGACAACCTAGCCAAACAAGCTACTAAAGAAGGGACTCACCTCCATCTTCAGGCCCCGAAATGTCATTTAAACATGCATATGACTCTCTCTCTCTCTCAATAAATGGCAACAAGACTGGGATTCAGGTGACACTTATGGAGCAATTTTTAATACACTTCCTAAAGTCACTCTAACCCCAGCTTCATGGTCAAGAGATCCCATCCTCTTCGCTGCAGGTCACAGTCCTTTTCCCAGCTATCTCTATAGATTCCGGCTTCATCATTCAGATATCTACACATGCCGGGAAAAGGGAGACCCTCTCAATTAAGCAACTTCTTGTCACATGACGTTATCTTATCATTTTACAAAACCAATTGCAGAAAATACTCAATTTCGATGGAAAAGCGTACTTTGCATTAAAATGTCAAGAATAAAAATATCTAAGCTCATATCTTTCCTCACTGAGAATGAGAACCTCATAAAACAGCCACGGGACGCAACCAGTTCATACGACTCCGACCCAGATTTCTCTTCTTCACCAAGACCTCAGACATATGGACTATGACCCTCTAGAAGTTCAATACCTAGAATCCTAATTAGTCCTCTTACAGGTATATAGATGTAGCGAACTTTTGGGACCTGTCTTAAAATTGTTTTTGCTTCGCGAGTTTTTCTTTTCATATATAAACACACATTTTTGATCGTTTTTAAAATTTTCACATATTTTTCGTCAATGTTAAAACACTGTATATAAACTCTTTTCTTTGTTGTTCAATAGAATTTCTACGCGCACTCATCCAAACTGCAAACCGGAGGTTTTTATCTCTGGAGTCAGGGGTGTGTCGTAGTGTAAAGTAAAGTATCAAAATAGTGAATTAAGAATTTAATTATTCAATTTACAAAAGGTCTTTTAAAATTATAACATTAAGATAGGCAGACTTAATTAAGCTGTTTGCAGCAAAAATGTCCTGCTACTACCCACAAAAAATGCCCTTCATCTTTTCAGAAGTATTTCTATTTAAAATTAAAAAAGAATTTCTAAAATGTTGTTATAGCTCATAGTAATAAAAGGTAAACACAGACAGTATCTGTCATTGCGAATTTATATTAAAAGTTGAATTTGAACACATTTTGATTTTTTGTCTCAAAAAATAAATTTAATATTAAATATACATGAATAAACAAAAATATATAATCTACTTTTCACAATTATACCTAATGCTTGCACATCTGAAATTTACTTGAATAAAATTAATGAAATACTGTAAAATTTATTTATTTTTCTCAGACGTGGAAATTTATTTTCTGCATCCTTTGCGAGCATCAGTATTACTTTCATGTTAATAGAATCACTTCAATCTGAGTTAAGAAATAATTACAGCATTTTCCAGACAAGCAATTATATTTACTCAACAAAATCCATTTAATTTAACGTGAGAAAAGTAACTTCTTCATGTAGACTTGAAATGAATGAGGATTGGTTTCTTCAAAGCTTACATTCTCTCTGGAGAAAATAACAAAATAAAATTAATCAAAGTTTATTCATGAACTAAGAAACATTTTATTTTTTCAAATTGAAAACGCTGCAAACTAATTCCTAACTAAAAAAATGCCATTGAATAGTATTATCGGACTTTTTTATAGATTTCCCCAATCGTCTTATAACCAAATGAGGGCACTGGTATTAAATTATTAAGATTACACACAATACGAAGTAGTGGAATTTGAATCGAGAAATATCACAATTTAGCTAAAGGCACTTTTAATTCAATAGTCTATACAAAGAATTTTGATAATATATTTCTACAAAAGAAGGCGCCAAAATTTAGAAATAGTATTTATTTAGATTTTGATCCCGGATATTTATTATGCAAAATTTCATAATAATACGTAAACATTTCGACTTTTCTTAAGCTTCCTGTTGTTTCTGTAACGATTTGTAAATATTCATTTCCTCTTAATTCCGTCTGTTGCAATTTATGACCCAGCAAATTTCCATAATTGGAGTTAACCCCCTCCAGTCGAAGCACGCGGGATTCCGACGCACCACGACGTCAGTCGGAAATTGAGGTCGAAGTCCTAACCGTCACTGACCAACCCTCTCTGAAGGAGGTACATCCCATCATCGGATTGGAGGTAACTGAACCCCACACTCCCATACTATTCTTCCATGAGAAGCAAGAACCTGCTTACTTATCCGACGGCTTCTAATCCACGTACTCGTGGTGCCCCAGGGGAAAAGCAAATTTCCATTAAGAAATAAATGATGGTATCAATAAAATCAATAATTAAAGTGATAATTATTTTGAAATCTGATGAATCTTGATACATATTGTCAGTACAGAAACAAATTAATCTTCTAATTTCATTGCTTATTACAGGATTGCGGAATTTTTTTTATCAGTCATTCCTTCAAATAGATTTCCACGAAATAAAAAAAAGAAGAGTCCTGTTAGTTATTTTATTAGAATCGGAACTCAAATACAAATTGCACTTCGGTTTTTTTCTCAGATATCCTTCATCAATAGCTTTAATGTTGTCATTTGCATTTAACCTACGATGACGCGAGTTTCTTGTTTGTTTTCCATTTATTAATCAGCCTTCTTAACAGGAGTTACTGACGCCAAACGGAGTATAAAATCAATGTAGAATTATTTAGTTCCTTTATTTAAGAAATTTAATTTATTTTAAATGTTCTGGGTTTTTAAAACCAAGTTTATAAAGATGATCGAAGTTATTCTCACCCCTCTAAAGATGACAAATATCTCCATATTGCTGTGCGACAGTTTACAATTCTCGCTTTCTTCTTTTCCGTTACTGAAGGAGGCGGCTCAGCTGTTTTACGTTATACAACGAACTCTTCCGTGCCTTTTTCTTCTGCAGTTACTACAGCAACATCCAACAGCTAAAAGTTTTCATAAGTGCAGTTTGCCTGCTATATATTCCATGTAGCAGAAAGGAGGAATTCTTCCTCTGTTGGCAGCTGAGAGTAGGTATAATTCTTGAAGAATCCTGCATTCAAGAAACTGTTTGAATATGTAGACTAATTCACTATATTCAAGGATTTTGCAATGAAGTAAAGTGCATCCAGATTTGAAAATTTAGAAGATGCTGGATCCCTTCCAGTATACACCAAGCACAAAATTTGCTGAATCATTCTATCTATATAACGCGACATAAATAGTTGTATAACCCTAAATTCACAGATTGAAGCTTTCTTATGCAGTTAGTTACCTGGTAGAATTTCTAACTGCAGGATCCTCAAGTATACATCAGTGAAATACACAAAACGATGGTCGACAGAAAGAAGAATTTACTGTTCTGTGCTACCATTCTTGGTTCGAAAGCAGCCAACTGCTGATGAAGAAGATCCGAGGTCGTTCAAATTTTTTGGTTGGTTTCATAGGAGGATGGCAATGACTGCTTATGTTTTAAGCAATGATGCTTTTTAGACTTGCCTATTAAAAAGGCGTGGAACTTCTTAGAACAATCAGTATTAGCTCTCAGCATTGCTGTGACCCTCATTTGGCTTTGTTTTCCTCTGTGGCATTTATCATCTTTGTTGAATGTTTTCCTGGACAACACACTAAAAAATAGCACAGTTTCGTCAAGGCTTCAAAGGTACCTTGGTTCATATTTCCTGGTCAGCTCCCGTAATCTTTCATTGATCCATTCTTCCACAGTTTCGTCGCTAATAGTATTCGATTCCGCAAAGAGTTTTAAATAGGTTATGGTGATCTTCTTTCGAATCTTCTCGTCGATCCTTGCTCCGAATGTTGGCCACATGAAGTGCTTTTTCTTGTGAAAGCACGCCATTAACTGAAATACCCGATGCTCTTGAAGTTTCGAAGAGATTTTTACTATTTCTTCCAATTCCTCGTATTTTGAATATGTTGTGCTATCGTTTATGGGAGTTTGGTCCGCGTTCTGAAGTACGGGATATAATGCTTCCTCTGTTTTTGACTATTGAATTCATTGGAGACACAAAGATATGCAACTCACTTGGAAGTACAAAGAATAAATTTTTCTTCCAAAATCCGTCTCCTTTCTTCAATAGTGAAAGTCTTTCTTACTTTTTAGCCATTACTAACCAGAAAAGTAAGCATAAAAAATAATCACAAAGAAGGATCAACAAATATTAAACAAGCAATAAATAGATCATAGATCGCGGCTCAGATAACAGATGTCTGTCGCTCGACTCAGATAACAGCAAATCACCAACAATAATTTTAACAACCGAAACAAAAAACTTCGATAAGTTGCACGAGGTCATTTAGCAACTTCTCGACGTTACACCAATATACTTTCTCTAAGAATAATGAAAGACTGAAAAATGGACGCTGCAGATTGCCAAACGTGGCTGAATGCATCCCCACATGTAAAGCCTCGATAGAAAGCGGAAGATCCATGCTGAAGGTCAAAGGTCAAGTCATAGATAAAGTCACCATTTATTATTTTTCTTCAAAACGGAACGCCTGCTAAATTTTAGTTAATAGTATGTGTGTTCAAGAAAATGCACATTTCTTCCGTTTTTCTTTATTAATGAAAAGAACAGGAATAAATACGTGAAAATAAATAATTTATTAGATGTAAGGAGTTTTTCTAAAGAGCAAATTTTACTTCAGTGCATTTGATGCTGATTTCAAGTTAGAAGGAAATTCTTGGCAAGATTTCTTAAGATTTGCTTTGGTAATTAACACTACTTTAAGAATTGTGACTTGCTACGCTGTTTTCTTCCCCAACACAACAACTTATTTATATGTTGTACGTCATACAGCGCATGTGCCCCGTCATCGCCATGCTACTAGGCACAATCGTCGGATCTTTTAAAACACTTTTTTGAAATTGTAACTGTAACTGTAATTGTATTGAATTTGTGGGTTACTCTCTTTTTGAAAACGGAACATTTCGGAGTCAAGAAGCTGTGCTTGGGGACAACTGAATAGGCTATATGGAAGCAGGACGAACGGTCACATCAGTTAAGGTTACTAGAAGCGATTTTTTTACTGAACTCGAACTGCCTGTCTTGGTGCAAATGACGGGAATCATAAAATTTCATGAACGTAAACTTGAGGGTATTAACCGTCTGACTACTAAGAGTTCTCAAAATCTGAATACAGTTGTATACGAAGGTTTGCTTACTAATTGATCTGTGGAATGGATTCGTCCGCCATTTTCCCTCTTTTCTCCTCACTACGGGTGGTGGGAGATATTAATGGCAGGCCTTTCATCTCTCATATCTCCCCTAAGGGTCCCTTTAATGACCACCAGCCCAACTGCCTTCTCCCCCCTTTCGGAACAGCAACCGGCCGAAATCCGCCCGCACTAGTATAGAAGTCGCATGGCCGGTTACGGCCGGCTTAGGAGTCAGAGTGTTAATACAGGATGGACATAAGAAATCTGAGGGGAATAACAGTGTGATAAACGGCTGGAAAATGATAATCTTGGGAAATAAAAGAGGGGTAATACGGTTTTTTCATACAGCTTTAAATAAATTTGTGTCTTTGCTAGCGTTTATAAATCCGCATGTTTCGTTAGGCCCAATATATTAAAATTCCTGTCTAAAGAAAATGCAGCAAGTTTAAAACGAAGTAACAGTTTAAGATAAAGAAAATAAATTTAAATTCAGAGTAAAATAGATATTTAAAATACTTGCAAATATTTTTTTCCTCCTTTCTCTCTTTTTTCCCTTCATGGATAGCATTTTTTAAGTCTTTTTTTCACAAAGACTATTTTTTAAAAGTCTTTTTTTCTCTAAGTTGTTTAAAACTTACTTCACTTGAGTTCGAAAGCATGCAGATCCAGATTCCGAGACGTCCTTCATTGATTTCTTTAATCATTACGACGAAGTTTAATTAACAGCTGCGTTCGGAAGCGCTTGTTTTAAATGGAAATCCGATAAACGGAAAAAGGAGAAATTCCCGCCAAAGAAGACAATGTGTTTCCTTCAAAAAGAAACGCCAGAGATGAAAACTATTAACCACAAAAAGAATATCCGAATTGATGAGGCGGGAAAGTAGGGAGAAAATTTGAATATTGGATCTTTCTGTATAAGATTTATTCGACTAATGTGTTTGAGAAGTAAGAAGCATTAATGTAATTAATGTTCGATAAACCGGTGCCGAACAATGGAACGAGGATTTTCGGAAACCTCCCGTTCTATTTAGGACTTCCGCTTTCCTTTATTGTTATTTTTTCAATTCTTTTTACTTATTGTGCCCTTAGTGGGTGTTTGTTGTGATTTTAATGGATGTGAGTACAATGGTAAAAGATTTTTAGAAAAGAGAAAAAATATCAAGCTAGAAAAAGTATGGAATAAACGCGCATTTTCCATTAAGGAAACAATCGGAAATGAAGTGAAAGCTTCATATTCGCTTTTAAACAACGATTAGATTGCATGGTATGTTCGCTAATACACACTTGAAAGTAACTCTTCTTCTGCAACCATTTTTTTCCAATACCAAATGTATAATTGTTGTTACAATGGCACTGAAATACATTCTGCCAAGTAATTCTATTTATTCTGCCATTCTTTTTATTGAAATGTTACAATCTTAAGAATAAATTTGCTTATGTAATTAGCGTTAAAAAATTACTAATCGATTCTTAATTTTTAGTCATTTGATTTTGTACATACCTTTAAGGTATCCGACTACGTTCGGAGGCCTTTTTTTAAATAATGATATTTGAAGCAATATTTTTGTATTTTTATATGAATTTTATGTTAAAACTTAATAAATCATAGAAAAAAGTTAAATGAATTAAATATATTTTTAAAAATTTGAAAAAACTTAGATTTTTTTGCACTAAATTTAACCTTTTTTCAAACACCCTCGTTCAAAAAGAAATGATCAGAATGATAAATCCTTTAGCATATATAATCCTTCTACTATTGGCTAGGTCCTGAAGCAAAAGTTTTGCAATGTATCTAAAAACATGTAAATTATAAGAGGTTTAGTGTGAAATCATGAATTTTTAAAGAATTTTGGCCTTTTTTCAAACCTTAAAAGATACATAACTTTTTAATGGACCATTATTTCACTTATATTTTGGTTCATTACCTAGACAATATAATAAATAATATGTATGCCAAATTTGAGACGGATATTTTAAGTTGAAATTTAGTTATCGTGTTTGAAAAATTAAAATTTTGCAAAAAATCACATTTCGAGAAAAATGAGTTTAAAGTTTATGTTTTTAATTTACAATGAGAAGAAAAAAGAATTTTTCTTCAATACTCCCCAGTTTTGTAGGATAGTCCTTAGTGTTTGCCAGCTTAGCACATTTTTAAAAATTTTCTGATTGGAAATTTTTTTTTAGTCGTTTTCTTGAGCCTTATGTGTCATTATCGTTTTCTATCATTCAATCGCCATAGATGGATTTGAATATTGTTTTTCAGTCAAATAAGTTTATAATGCCTATTAGTTGATCTAGAGATACTTTGAGTGATTGATATTGATCATAAGTACAATTTATGTACTTTTCCTACGTTTATTATCAAAAATTACATCATTTACGGAGAATCAAGATACTGCAATGATTCAAAATTAGCTAAATTTGCAACAATGTCATAGAAAACAAAGAAATTCACACTAAAATCTTTCAAAATAATACCTGGTATATGTAAAATAGTATAAAACAAAAATAAACAATAAAATTTAAATATTTTAAGTAAAAACAATGAAAAATGCTTCTTTATCGTATTATTTACCACTCCATTTTCAACTGTCAAGTTCTACTAAAATGTCTCTAATTTCACTTCTGATCATCATAGATGTAAAATAAAAACTGTTTTGAAAACTAAGAACAATAGCCTTTCAGATAAGACATTTAAAAAAAATTATGATTTTCGGTCAAAAATGGGTTTCGAACGTATGCGGATACCTTAATCTGAAGAAAATAGATTTTAGCTTAAAAATTAACCTAAAAATTAAAAATAAGAAAATAAATGATACACAAATTCCTACAGATTTCAAATGGCATTCCATCACGCAAAACATCTTTATGGTCCGCAGTTATTTTTAAAATCAACATCAAAACATATAATAAATAATCGCAAACACAGCCTAAAAATCGTACACAGTAATCCATGATAATATACGCAGTATTTCTTTGATTACTGTTTAAAAAGACAGCAGGCATCAGGAAGAGAGAAAAAATTAGGAAGCAAATTTGAAAACCCTACTTGAATTCATTTTCGTAAATGAAGCACATTTACGTGAATTTATTCTATCAAATATTTGTGAATGAAAAAATTATAAAATAAATGAAAGCAGATAAAAACATATTATTTAACACGCTTTCTGCGTGAATGAGGAAACACGTTGAGCTCCAGGTTAAGGTTTCAAGAACCAATTAGATATTGTACGTAGGCCTGCTGCACACCGTCTGCAATGTATACCACACAATACCTGTGGGTTGTTGTGTTTGATCAAAACTCCTGACATAGGTTTGGCTCTGTACCAAAAAGGGGTTCGATCTCTTCATTTTTCTGCCATTTAAAAATGCTTTGTCTTTTTCGAGTTACCTTCTGCCAGCTTAAAAATTGGATGCTGATTTAATAAATGATATCAGAAGGAAAGAAAGATATTGTGCGAGAGAAAAAGTATGCGAAGAAAGAACTTCATGTTACTACTACAGCAAAGGAGCTTTTTTTTAACGTTTCTGATACATTTCAATTTCACAAGTGTTGTAATCTTCACATGCACATGTACCAGTGCATGTGTGACTGAATAATGTGGCATTGAGCAGTTTGGGCTTACAGTATTCAGTGGAGTGTTTCCTACGTTACAGTTTCGTTTGTGTTGAGTGTTAGTCATTTATACTCAGTGACTCGACCACCAAGTTCCCTGGTTTTTAGCATAAGAAGTTTGGTAACTGGTATATTTAAAAGATTTTGTTAATAGTTTTGAAAAATAAAGTATGGATCTTATGGAGCTTCAGGCTTGATCACTTACGGGAAGTTCTGGAGCATGAAGGTTATTGATTGCATGTTATTCTTCAATAAAATAGAAAACACATTGAGAAATTTCTTTTGCGTGGGCAACTAAAAAGAATAAGGTGTTCAGCGTATCAATTCGTTTCCCTTCCAACACATCATATTCGGATGAGACACAATATAAATTACGTCTCGTATTTCGTATATGAAATAATAAAAATTTTAAATTGTGCATATGCTTTATTCACATTATTTTGGCTTACGGCAAAATTTGCGGTCAGAAATCACTGCTTTTCTATTAGCAGAGAATTTTGAAAATAACTGTTTTGTTTTTCAGGCCATTAATACTGTACAGTACCTACAGTAGGAACACACTCTTAGCTTATGCCCGCCAAAATTTATAACCATAAAATTGGTGTCTGTGTATCAAAACATGGCTACGTTCTATCAGGAGAGACAGTTTACAGTGCTACAAAGTTCCAAATTCGAAAGTTAAAGTTTCGCTCTTGAAAACTATACGATATGTGAAAAGAGTAAATTACAAAGTTATAGAGCGACAATGAGTTTGTACGAAAAGACACAGTCAGCATATGAATAAGTAAATTATTTGTTCGGGATTTTGAGCATAGTTACCAAATTAAACGTGCCAGAAAGTATATTTTGCGCAGTCTGCTTGAATTGCAGAAAGACTTTTTCAAAAATGTCTGCGTCCTTTCTCACTATCTAACAACAGTATAGAAATGCCTCAGCGGATTATTCAAGCAGCAAATAACCGGTAATGGTGGTAGCATAGAATTCTGCTCGCTTGCCGAATTTCACTCCGTCGGTTTCTGTGAAGTTACCTTAAGACTTGTTCCAACTATCAGTGGCTTGGATGCTCGAGGTCATATTTGGGGATTTGCTGTCGTTCGAAAACCGAACAGTACTACAGTTCCGTACTTCACCAGTCCGTCGGAAATGTACTGAGGTCTCCGCCCAACAACTCGCTAGCTTTTGATGTCCCATCATTCACCGACATTTTACCGGAACAGGTGAGCCATCCCCAAAGCGCTTCGAACGAAAACGATTCCTTGCGTTCCTAAGGCGGTAGATAATCAGTACTTCAGACAACGAACCCTGAACCATTGACCATGGGAACATGGATTTAAAGAGCAAGAGTATTGAAATTGTTGACAACCTTTCAGAATCTTCGACATCGTATAACAAATGCTTGATATAGTGTGTCAACTGAAATGCTACAAAATATATAATATATGATTCAATCCAGAATTAAATTGTGCATTGTTGCAGAAAGGGAGCAGATTGATCATAGACTACTGAAGCGCTTAGTAGCAACTAGTTGCTTATTTATGGCATGTTTTGCAACGAAACTGTGTCGTCGGTTGCGAGCAAACAAATGAGTGTTATAATTATCATACATGGGCTAAAGATATCTTTATGAGTAAAACAATTATGCTCTTCTATTTCGTAAATAACTATTTTCCTTTTCCTTACACGGTTGCAGAGATCAATACACTATCTCCTGAGCTTTTTGCTAACCGGTACTGTAAGCTGTCCCATGAAATATCGTATAGATATAATATTATACATAGACATAGCGTTTCTGAATATAGCGTTCAGATTTCAGAAGTCAAAGGTGCGAGATAGGACTCTTCTGGGCATCTTAGATGTTTGAAGCTTGGTGTGTATTCGAAAGGATTTTAATTAAAATATTTTTATTGCATTTAATATGTCATGAAAATTCAAGTATGAATTGTCAGTCGCCTCTGTTTTATTGAAAATTAGAGGGCATTTTTATATCCTAAAATATATTTTAATTTGGAATGTATTTCTTTTATTTTAAAAGGTTTCAGCTAA
The DNA here is from genome assembly GCA_013235015.1 of Araneus ventricosus. NCBI lineage: Eukaryota > Metazoa > Arthropoda > Arachnida > Araneae > Araneidae > Araneus > Araneus ventricosus. Next base: position 1,021,961 of record BGPR01000074.1, read on the forward strand.
TGTAAAGTTAATATATGAACAATAATTATCTTACGTCTTACATTAGAGTCTTACGTTCATTTAAGACTCTTGTTAATTTTTATTATATTCTCGAGTAAAAATTCAAACACCAAATGAAAAAGTCGATATGATTTTGCCATGTATTAACGGAATAAACAAAGTTAATAGAGAGAAATAGAATTAAAATGCATTCCCAAAATTCAAACCGCATATTTGATCTAAAAGAGTATTTGCGGATGTCAAGTTCGTCAGAAAACGCACGTTTAATTGATAAGAACACAAATTGGAATTTTTCCAGTTTACATTGAAAACTTTTAAATAAGTTTAAAAGATTAACTTCGCTGGATAAACAAAGAAGAAAATTGGATTGTCTCTGAACTATCTTAAAACATAATGAATGGTTATCTTGAAAGTGCTTACAATGACACTGGTTTAGCAAACACTTGAGTCTTTAATTAATATTGACCTTAATATGAGAGGCACGTTTTTAAAAGCCTTATTCTATAACGCATTCAATTGCTACAGGGATAGTCATAAATTTTTTCTTTCTATAACTACATTGTCTTTAAGTGCCAAGACGAGATCACAAACAAGGCATCTTTTAAAACCCCTCGCGGAGATAGAACCAACCTGCTATATTCCAGCAGTTAATCGGAATTTAGTGCTTTATTCATGCTCAAGTAAAATGGGCGGCAAAGTACCCATAACAAATTCAGCACCGCCGTCTTCCAGCAAGTAAACTACTCCTTAACAGCCACAAATAACTCAAGCTTTCTCGGAAAAAGTTTAGGGCCTTAAAAGCGACAAGCCTGCCAGAACCAATTCCGCGGATCCAGGTATAAACGGAGGAAGGCCTGACAGAAACTTAAGGTTTATTAAGGGAAGAGAGGCGCTAAAATGAAAAACATTATGTCGTCCTTTCGCCCCAACATGGAAGGGAGGATTGGCATCCCTGGTCGTAAGCCAATTGTATCGGAGCTCGTAAAAGTTTATTGCACTACATTTATAAATGGTGAAGTAAGGGGTAATGCATTCATTGGTGAATTCGCGAAAATGCGTCTTCACCCGACATTCCCTGAAGACGAACCTAATGAATATTAATAGTACCAGAGTACTGAATGGGATAACGGATAAGTGCATTATTGGTGCTTTCAGGTACTACGAAGCGACGAAGCAAGTTTGGTTATAAAATCTTAAAAGGAGATTTGATTGGCTGCATACAAAAGGTCGGGACTTAATAATGAAAATGGGTTATTTCTTTATGACGTAACTGCAGGTAACTTGACATCAAAAGTAATATAATCTTATTTCTCGAAGGAATATTTATTTATGTTATGAGTTAAGCAAGTTGTTGAATGGATGTTTCACGAAAGAGACTTTTTCGGATTTAGACAGAGAGGATTTGTGCGAAAAATGTATAAGTGTCCATTTCTAACTGGATTCAAGTTAGATTCTTTTCTGATTTCGATTTGATAAGCCAATAGCTGAAGTTCTCTCATAAAGTTCTTTAATTCGGTTAAATTTCAGATTTCTTTTCTCTGGTCTTTATGCGGTTAAAAAATTAGGGTTTGATCCTTTTAAGCTTATTTTAGAAATAAGACCATGGACCTTTGTTCTCTTTCGTTAACATCATTTTGTAACGCACGCAGTAAAACCCGATTTTTTACACCACTTCCTTCTTTCGAGCGCAAAATCGACACATTCGTTCTACTGCTTTGACACATAAGCTCACATTAGAACCTGGGTTATTCTCCATTGTCAGAATAGGATGCTTTTCATTTCTAACTTTGTCTTTTCATATGTATTAAAAGTAGCCAATAGTTCTTGCAAAAAATAGAAAAAAATGCTGCAGTAAATTTGTAAAGTTCAAGAAAAGTTCTCAAAAAGTCCGAAAAATAGCGAATTTCAGTGGCATAAAAAACTAAATGGTTTTAATAATTAAAGCTGTGTCGTTATTTCTTCAAAAAGGATAAAATTTGAAAATATTTATATTTAATTATCAACTTGTATATAAAACAATTTAGAACATATCGCTCATAATATTGTGGGCGATATGTTCTATTTCTTATAGATAGATTATTTTCCCAGATTTTTTTCTTTTTCTTAAAATAACACTCCGTTTTTGGCTAGGTCTGTTTTTGGACGGACCCCATGATGGCATCACAGGGGCGATACCTGAGGCGTCACGTCTCTCTACAAACTTCCTTCCCACAGCAACATGAATTAGATGTCCCAACAGAATGAATAAACAAAAGAGAAAGTATTTTTAAAAAGTGTTTACCGAATTCTTTATTAAGAAACACGTTTGATGCATCCTTTCCTCAAATTCCAGCAATTAGCGCAATATCAAATGATTTACCCCTACTCATTATGCCGTAACCACCACAAAAAAACTATCACATCAATATAGATTTGCTAAAATTTTAAATAAAAAGCAATAAAATGTCTCTACATCAACTATTCGATGATAAAGCTTATTGCTAGCATAAAGGCCATCGCACACACAAAAAAATTAACGAATAAAAATTTTACGTTAAAGATTATTAATCATTTTCTTTAACATATCGTTTTCCTGCCAACAACACAAATAAAAATGAAAACTTTTTCACTATTTTTACAAATATTCATTAAAAAAAGAAAATATATAAATAATTCATAAACAACCACCACGTCTGCACAAAAACATACCACCACCGCATGTTAAAATATTCAATCAAACATAGCAGATATAAATAAAAAACACTCCGCGGAAAAGAGATTGGCTCTACGAAGTAGCAGAATAAGTAATAAAAAGAAGTAACATACCAGTAACATAACAGCGGATGAGATAAGTAAGAGAGAAACAACCAGAGGGGGAGGAAGAAATCATCAGCCAGCGTAAGACAGAAGACGTCGAAGAGGAGAAAAAAAAATGAAGAACTAAGACAGAATAAAAGAGTTGGCTGATTGTTCGGGATTAAGGTAAAAATCCAGAAGGGTGAGTTGATCAGGGCAACTTCTTTTATTTTAATTTCTGCCAAAGGACCGACCCTTTTCTTGCTGGCTCAGGGCAATTTTTTTCTTGTTTTTGCTGCCGCAACTGCCTGGGCGTCTCCGACCTCGTAGGAATTTAATATTGAGTTAATTATCTGAGAATGGATCGATCAAGAGAGTTTTTCATTGGACTTTTATCAGTGCTCCTGTCAACTCTGGATTATAGTGGAAGAAACTATGTACATTTTTTTTGTAGAGGCAGTTAATTTGTTGCGCTACTATTCATTTCTGCAATTCTTAAATTGATACAGGTTTATATTATTTAATTGGTCTTAATCAGTACATTTAAATTATTGCCATTTATTATTGCCTAAATATTCAAAAAGTAAATCTTTCTTTATTACAATTTAATATTCATTCAATTTTCTAATAATTGATGTTCATAGAAAGCATATGATTGGAATTCTGTCATCGCTCCTATTAATTATTTTGTTACATAAACAGTAAAATTTTTATCTTATTATACATATCTGCGATTCTTGCCTTCATGCAATTTTTTCTTATCCACTTAATCTCCATAATATTGTTTAAAATACTGAGACATTTTTTATTTTTTAAATATTAAAATTCATTTATTTTTCTGAAGATCAATCGAAGGGATATTTAAATTGTACTTGTCCATAATTTTCGTCACTTTTGGATTATAGCGGAAGACGCGTGCACCTTCTTCATATGGATAGTTAATTTGTATGTTACTGCACAATTCTAAAATTTCTGACTTGATGCAATTTTATGTTATAAGTACATTTAAATTATTGAGTCATTATTATTACCTGTATGTTAAAAGAGCAAATATTTAATTTTCATAAGATAATACTGATTTATTTATCTGCGAATTGATCAACCTATAGAGCATGTGATTGAATATCCGTCATTGCCATAGTCGCCTTAGATTACAAATGAAGAAATTATGTATTTTTTATATAGATAGTTAATTTGCTATGTTAATATGCAGGGTGTCCCAAAGAAGTGGAATAAGCATTTATTTCCTTAAAAATTGATTTTAGACATATACTTCCAATCACAAAGTTTTTTCAAATAAGGTAAGAATTTGTATGAAAATACTTTGATATTCAAGGGGATTGATAATAAAAAATTACAAAAATGAATTTTTTATACTCCCCCAAAGAGCAAAAATGTCAAGTAGCAAAATGTTTCTTTTGCATTCATCTATTCACATACAAAGTTGCACGCTTCTGTCTGCAAAAACTTACAGATATATAAGAAGACAAAGTTGTTGACTTAGAGCACTTTTCCATACCTCTCATTGCTCTTTGATCTAGTCTTTCGATGTATATTTTAGGGGTAATATTCATATATAAAAAATTATTTAAAGGGCAGAATCAAGAAATAACAATGTATTTGCTAACTCTTTTTAAATTTAAAAAATACTTAAATAATACATTAATTGAAGGTTTACAAAAATAGCTCATCTTATAAACCTTCAAAAAATCTCCTCGGAGATATATCAGCAATGATGATTCAGCTGCCGAGAAACAAGCAGTGCTTTAAAAATATTACTAGAATACAATTGAAATGCATTTTTTCAAAAATAGCTTTACCTTCAATTAGTTTAAACTTAAAGTTGTAATTACCTGAATTGTATTTTAGATCATTACAGTCCTTTTTTCGGTGAGTTCCGTTTTAATAAGAGAAATCTTATACGTGGGAACCAACCAAGTTCGCTTTGAATCAAATGAAAGTGAATCCGAAACCTAAAAACAGCAACTGAAAAAAAAAATCAAAAGCTCGAAGGTGGCACGGGAAAGATCATGGGCTAGATTGAAATGGAAAACAAAAGGGATATTATATGGATTCTAGCGAAAAAAAGGAGAATCCGAAAATCCAATTCCGGATAAGTTCTAAGACGGAAAGAATAGATATTCGCCTTCGTCCCCATGTCACATTGTTGCACGCAATGAGCGAATTTCAGTGCTTTTAAAAACTATTTGAAATGCAGCCGCATCCTGTGTGTGTCTTACTTTTTTATTCATTTTCTGCCTTCCTTTCTAGTTTTCATCTCTTTTCGTTAACAATCGAACTCTCAGAGTGGAGATGCAAGCAAATAAGAACAAAAACAAAAATGCGAATTTTTAAAATAAGTTTAGTGAGTTCTGCAACTCTGCAAACCTAAAGGACGAGTCACCTTTGCTTTTAGGAAAAGCTTAATAATATGCACAACGCTAAGAGAAAATAATTCAGTATTCTGATTCAAGATTAGACTATTTCCCTGTTATACCTTAATTTTTCATTGTCTCAAGTTATCCTTCCATTCTATATGAAGTCGATAGTTGCAACTATCTGCAAATGAAACTGAGTAACAGTATGTGTCTTTGGAAATTTATTTTCAATTCGTGATGATTGGCTGATACAATATTTAACAAATATTTGCATTTCACTGTTTTTCTATGTTGATTAAACCGCATTTCTACAATAAACATTTCCATATAAATTTGTCAGCAGCCCCTCGAAATTTAAAAATTAACATATCTCTGTAAGTTTTTTAGTCGGAGTCGTGGAACTTAGTTTATGCATAAATGAGTGTAAGAGGGACATTTCACTCATTGGCACTTTTGCTCTTTGAGCCACGTTTAAAAATTTAATTTTCTTAACTATTTATTTTCACAGGAACCAAATGTTTTCACACAAATTCCTACCTTATTTGATGAAACTTTGTAATTGGAAGTACATGTCCAGGTGCAATATTTAAGGAAATAAATGCTTGTTCCACTTTTTTGTGACACCCTGTATATATTTCTACAATTCTTTAATTGATATAATTTTATTATTCCCTCTATCGCAATTACTCTCTATCAGCTTCTTAAACTATTCAAATATGATTTTATTGTTTAAATGTTAAAACCAAAAGTGTAATGATAATTTATTTTTCTGAGAATTGATTAATCGGAGGAACTTATAAATTGAAAATTGGTCTTGACTCATGTGAACTTTGAATTATAGTGGTAGAATCTATAATAAATTTCTTGTGTTACTACATATTTCTGCCATTCTTGTCTTGATAAAATTATGTTATTTAATTTCTATATAAAAGTTCATTTCAATAACTCAGCCATTAATTTCTGATATCTTAATAATTTGCACAACGTTTATTTATTTTATATTTATTGCTTAACTAGCCGCCTTCGGAGACCAGCTTGATCGCCAGAAATAAAATTTCAACTGAATTTCTTATGCATAATATTATATTCAAGGTTCCTTCTTAAACTTCAAATTGATATAGATATTTAACCCGCGTTCTTTTCTTAGCCTTGCACTTGTTCTGTTTCTTATCTACATTAACGTAAAATGCGCATTTGATTTCAACATTAAATTGGTGCGGCACATTTTACTCCCATTCGCATGCTGATTGGCTTAAAATACGATGATAAAAATATTTAAAACATAGCAATGATAATTATTCAGTTTACTCGATTATTTCATTATATATTTACTATCTTGTAGACTTCCTTTACAGATTTCATAGAAAAATAAATCAAATAAAAGAAGAAATTAAAATCCAATAAAATATTTTTTAAGCTTTCAACAATGGAAGAGAGACACGTAAATAAATATTTGTTTAAACAATGAAAACGGTTTGAGATGCATTGCAACAATGAAAAGTATAGTTTTAAATTATGCCAACTTTTTTAATTTATTAAAATTAGAGAAAAATTCGTACGACAACTTAATTGATTTCTTTGAAAAGATAATTTTAAAAATTTCTGTTGGTGAAAAAATAATTTTTGTGCTGTAATATTTTCTGAAGCTATTAAGGAAAAAGTCCAAAATTTATCTTAATTTTTATTTAATTAAAATTTCAAAAAAGAACTCCGAGGCACATCCCCACCCATCGAAGTATGTTTGTGCCAAATCTCGTAGCTCTATTTCTAGCGGTCTGCCCTGTAGAGTAACCAAAACACAGACACACATTCTCCTTTATTATTAGTAGAGATATTGAATTAATTATATAACAATGCATATTAAGAGAGTAATTATTTGGGATTATATCTATACTTTCGTTAACTTTTGATTAAATTGGAAGAATCTGTATTTACTACTTTTGTAAGAATACTTCCTTTTCGTGTACAAATGATAAAATCACTGTGTTGATACGCAAATTATTTCCGAAAATTAAATAACTAGACTGAAAATGTTTTTTTCATTTGTGATAATTAAATAGGATTTTTTACGCAGAATATTGCATTATTTGTTCTTTAAATCTAAGCATATTCTAAATGGAATTGTTAGCTAGTAGACTAAATGATGGAAGGAAGGTTGAAAACGGAAATATTTAATTATAGCTACTCACGTGAGCACAATAAAGATTAGAACGTTAACATATATCATTTAAAGAGAGCATGTCCCTCTGTATACAGTAGATTCTGAATCAGAAGTCAGAAGTGGAGTAATCTTCAAACAAGACGTTCACCTTATAGAGAAGGAAGAAAGTTGTGGAAAAGTTCTCTATTTCGCACAAGATTATCAGGAGAATTCTTAATTTATTTTGACTTAAAAAATGTAATAATTGATAAAGTACTTATCTACGTTCCAAATGATGACATCTAGTATTTTCAACATCTTTATTTCCTTGTCGACCAGGCGATCATGTTGTATACATACTAGCAGCAGATAATGGTACATTAATCAATCCTAAATATTCATGTTAATATAATGTGCCTCTCTTCGGCATTCAAACGAGTGCACATGAGTTCCCCCGCTCCACAAGCATGTGTCCTAAAAAATGCGTGACACCTCACAGTGGGAGCGTCGCTGATAGAACTAACCTTTCTCGCTCACAGCAAGCAACTGACTTGCAAGAAAAGGTTAAAGGTCGAAGGAGGGTCCTCCCCCATCCGGCCAGGCCCTCATAGGGTTCAATGGACTGACCTCTCTTACTTTTGTGGGGGAGTTCGTAACAAAAGTGATTGACGCTTAAAGGCCCAGTGTTGCCTTTATGGTACATACCCAATTTGTCTTCTAAAATCTTGAGAATAAGACTGAAACTCTAATGCTTATTGTGTCCAATAGGATACAAACTTAAATTTTTATTAAATCAATTTACAGCATATACATGACAGGCTGAGCGTTGATAAAAAATAAAAATATATTGATGTTTTTCAATTGAGGCTGCATCTTTTTAGATTTGTTTGTACGCTTCAGAATATCATATTTTATTCTACAATGTTGAAGGAAATTCCTTATCCGTATTATTATTTATTAAAATTGACATAGAATTTTATAAAGGTCATTATTTTCTGAAATAAAGCCCGGTGTTTTCAATTGGTAACGAACTGTGTTTTAGCTATAAACCATACTGAAAACAAAATAGGATTTTTTAAATGTATTTTACCATGTTTTTTTGACTTTCATTCAAGAAATGAAAGTCAAAAAACATTTTAAAAGCAGTTTTTAAAAATCGGGATTTTAAGGGTTAAATTGTCAGGGAGAGGAAAATGACCATTGACTTCTAGCCGGAATTTTTGGAAATATAATTTTTAAAAATTTTTCGTCAGCTAGCTTGCCGAATTTTTTTGCTAAAAGTATTTGAATCTTTAACGAAAGCATATCAAATTTATTTTTAAAAATTAAAACATTGATTTTTTTGACAAGATGGTAAATAAACCCAAAAAGGAGCAAAAACGTTAAAAATATTAGCCGTTTTAAATTGTATAAAGGGTTTTTCAATTAGTTTTTTATTAAAATTTTGCTTTAAAACACTTCTTAAAATTGAAAACATTTTATACAGATGAAAACTACAACGAGGAGCTAAATATATTCCATCCATAGAGATTACTATGTAATCTTCTTATTTTAATCGTAAATGAAAATTGAGATGTAAAAATATTCATAAAATGTAAGTCATGTGGAAGCATTTTGCATTAGAATTACATAAAAACATAACATAAACAAAATTTTTAATTCTGAGTCAAAAAATGTGCCGTAAAATAGTGTGTAAATGTAAGTGTATAACACTTAAATATAAAATTTCATTAAATGAATAATAATTACTTCCACCGGGTTAGACGAAATATATTCGACATGTTTCATGACACAATATTAAAAGTTTTTCTGAAATAATTCTCCTATAGAAAGAAGCATGACAAAATTACGAAACATTTTTTAACTATTCTATTTTTTTTAGAATGATTCTATTTTTAGGAATTTTGATTTGTTACGGTTTAATTACTTCTTAGAAAGGTTTGAAATTATTGAGGAATTAGTTTTTTATTCTCTAGTTGATAGAAAATTTTTAAAGTCTTTCAATGAGTTAAGTATAACAGAAAGGAAGATTTGTTTTATAATTGTATATTTTGCTATGTAAATTCTTTTCTCTTCATTTCTTTATGCAGACATTTTAAAACTTCACAAATATATCAGAAGTATTAAAATTCATTCTGATGAATAAAATATAAATTATTTTTTAAAATATTAAAATATTCTGAATTTTGTTTAATAAGCTTTCTTTCCAGAATGTGAAATTTGCATACAACTTTTAAATTTTGTAACTCGTAAGTCGTATTTTCATTTATCAGAAATATTCTTCCCTATTAGGAAACGAAAATGCTTTTTCTTAGATTTTTTTTCTTTCTCTTCTAATAGGCCGCGGTGGCCTAGTGGTAAGGCTCCAGGCCCGAAACCTGATTCCGCTGAAGATCCGCCGTGTATGGGGCCTGTTGCACACTAAATCATACGTAGTGGCCAAACGCCCTCCAGCTGGCGTGGCGTGGAAATTTGGAGAGGGGGTACCAGCTCTGGCGTCGACCTCGTCATCTGACCGTGGTTCAAAATTACGAGGCCCATACCAAAATAGCCCTCGTGTTGCTTCAAAACGGGGCGCTAAGATAAGTAAACTAGACTAAACTCTTCTAATTTGACAGTGGGAAAAAATGAGTTACCGTTCAAATACAGAAATGTTTTCCATATCAATTTTATATTTAAATTTTATTTTTAGATTGTTTGCTTTTTTGGTCTTAAATTATATGTTTAAAATTGTATGTTTATCAATTGTAAAAAAAAAGGCTTGTGGTGTGAACTCCATCATACTTTCAATAATTTGAAAAATTCTTTTCGATTTCAATTTCATTTTTCATTTTCACAATTATTTTACTGTCTTTAATTTCAATTAAAGAATTATAGCAATGTCATTAAAGTATTAAAAACTTTCCTTTTAGGCATAGCATTTTCAGATGGAAAAGATTAATATTTGAACTAAATTAAAAATTCTTGAGAGAGAATTAATTAAAAAGTTACTCTCAGTTCCCATATATGAACACAAATAGCGTTCTGTTTACCATAATAAATAACAAAAATGAATCTTTTATAATATGATATAAATATTCCTATAGCTCCAAATGTATTTATAATAGAAGTTCTTTCAAACATATAATAGTTATTAACATATATACAGAGGTTAAGTATTGTTACTTCATCTCCTGCGGAAGTCTCAAAGACTTGAAATCAAGTTTGTAGTCTCTTAGCGTCGTTTGATCAGCGATTATTCTATGGTAAAGTTCCCTTTTCAGAACGCAGACGATTTGCGTCTCCCTGCGCTATGTGAAAGCCTCATTTGGCTCGAATGTGAGTCTTCATTCGGGTGGGCTTTAGAACTCTCTGAAGTGACGCACAATGAAGATCGAGATTCCCTCGAAGAGTTAGTGGAGGACCAATAGAAACAATGCCGGGAAAGCAACGTCAGCGTTTCAAAGCACTGGCTAAGGATTTAGGATGCTTTCAAATGGCAACAGTAAAGTACATAAATTGCGAGCTAGAAATTCAGATTTCATTGTTAACAGTCTACTAAACATTTATCAGTTTCTTTATCCAAAATTATCATTTAAATAAATTTTATTTATGATAGTTAGAAGTAAAATTAAGATTTAGATAATTTGATTTTAGAATCATTTCGTTATCATTATAATATTTTAACATTATCGCTTTTTAAGTCGTCACCAAAAGGGATAACAGCTTCGTGTTTGATAAACCTTTAATTATATTTAGATTTATTTCAGTACTATTTATTAAGAATAATACATAGAAAAATCATTGTTTTGTTTTAATTTTAATAAATAAAATATATTCACATGCAAAATCATTAGCAAATTAATTTTTTAAGTCATTTTATTTTCAAACATTCATGCCTGTGTAAATTTGTTTGATAATTGATAAGCTTTGTAACATTAATGTGCAATTCGTTAGTTTTGAAAATAAGAAAGTACAAAAAATACTCATTAAATGAGAAAACCCTTTGATATAATGATTTTTATTACGTAGAAATTAAAACTGTCTTCAAGTTAATTATAAATATTTAAAGTTATACACGTGATTATTTTTTTAGTCACTTTTAGAATAAAACTCAGAACTAAATTTTATCAGAAGAGAAACATTAATAGGAATTGTATAAAACCAGATACTTCATAACATTAAATGATGTTAAAAAATGGTAAATTTCTCTTCAAATAATTCTGAAAATTGTATTAACTATGGAAAAATGCAGTAAACTCTCTGATAATAGAAGAAACATATTTTTTTATTTAATATTAAAAAAATTGCTTATGACTCCGCTTTTCTAAATATTAAAGGAAATTATGTTTACCCTTTTTTTTTTAATAAATTCAATTGTAAACATCACAGTAATATTCTAAGCCTTTTCTTATTTGTTTTAATACGCTTTTATTTCACCAAGTTATTAAATACTCTTAATGAAATCTTTAAAGAATTTTTGACGTGTTGGGAAATTTTTATATGTTTTCTTACATATGAAACCGCTTTCGATTCTTAATATATATATTTGTAACATTTCATTTGAATTATACATTAAGTGACCTATTCATGTGCATGCACACAAACGCATTGTGAGCCAATGTTTTATTCAGACTGGTATTATTCAGTCGGTATAACAAAAGTACGTACTTATACATTTGTGTTTGTAAATAAGTAAATTATAGATGTATCGGCTGTAGTGATGTACGGTAAGGTTGCTTAGGTCGTACCCCCTAAGGAAAAAAGTCTACAAAATGCATGTTTTACTAAAAAAGGAATTAAATTTTGCACATTATTCAAAACTTCTATAAATATTTCAACTTTTTATTACAAGAAAGTTCTAAACACACATACTATGTCGAAGGAAATAAACAAATCTTTAAGTAATAACATCGGTACGACTAAGGAAACCGGTTCTTAAGTTGTACCACCTATGCCCTAAGTCGTACCTTGGAAACAAATGAAGCAAAAACACCTTGTATTACTATTTTTTCAGTAAACTATTCGGTCTTTAGTTAATCCTTGGTCAACCCTTGGTTTTCCAAATTCATAATGTTTATTCAGTTCTAGAAGGTGAAGTCGCAGTTTCGGTTTATGAATTTTATATTTTCGTTGAAGCAAATCTCACCATTAGGTAATTTTCGTAACGCCTCGTCGGTATTTCCTTGTCTCTAAGCATTATCGGTACGTTTTGACATGTTTATAGACCCTGCCGAATAATTTGTAAAAGGACATTTCACATTACATATTAAAAAGAACAATATTATCTTTCTATAAATGATTTGTATCATTAGATGTGCAAGAGATCCTTAAGGCATAACTGGTGCGATCTGAGCCTGGTTTGTAGTATGACTTAAGCAACGGTAAGTGTAAAATTTTAAGTAAACATCATAAAAAGAATGAGTTGAACCACAGCGCCATTACTGTATAAAAGTAACTTGTCAAACATCACAGAATGATACCCTAAGAAATAATAACATGTTAACAATAATATTATTGTTCTACGTCTTACGAAATATGCAAGAAAACTATAAAATCTACTGCAAATTAATTTTTCTTCAGTGCTTCTTTGTAAGGAATCGGAACTCTTATCGTTCTAAATAATGGAATTAACATCGTCGATGCTAATAGTCATCGCACTGCCGTCAACGTTGATAATTCATGAAAACAAAGTCAGAATGGAATAGGTGCGACTTGAGCTACCTTACCGTATAATGAAATGCAAATTCTGAGAAAATCAAATAATAAGTAAATTTTTAAATCAAAAATTAAATTTTAATTGAAAATAAAATAATTTGTGTTGTTTCATTTTTGAAAAAAAATGAACAATTTTGTGTATTCCAATTTTTAAATATCAATCAATAGGCTAAGGATAGGATGCTAATTTACTCTTTATTGATTTCTCCTTCTATATTTGTCAAGCATTTTTTGCAGGTGTATCTGTAAGATTTGATGTTTGCCTTTTTTTCCTACTTCTGTTACTTCTTTTCCTTGGCCCTGCTTTTCGAAATGGCCTCACATCGTCAGGAGTCGGGAATGACTTTGTAAAGCAAGTGTCACTTGTGCCAGTTATAACAAAAACGTGTCGATGGGGCAAGTTTACACACTGTGTAAACTTGCCGCATGCACTGTGTGTAGACTTGTCCATCGTCATTTTTTTTGTTATAACTCAGCATATAAGCTTTATTCATAATAAAAATAATCAGCTAATTAGCTTGAAATAACAACAAAAGAACAACCTAAGAGGATAATTCATAATAAGTTATAATATTCAAATAGTACGAGCTCTATTAAAACCAATAAGTAAGGGTAAAAATTTACTAAAATGGTAAAAAATCAGAAAAAGCTTTTCACTTCACGATCCACTTTGAAGGCTGACTCCAAATTTGCGTCAGCATTAATGGAGGCCGAGACACTTCTTCTGAAACGACATGTAGTGCCCCCGACCAATGGTATGTGAAATATAAGCCTTGTGTAAACTTGCCCCTGTACCAAACTTGCCCCGGTCTCCCCTATATTAAATTCTAAATTCCATGCCATCATACTGAAATTTTGTTGCAGACAATAACAGTTTTTCCCCAGTATAAATTTTATTCTTTCATAAATTTAAATTTTTCTGCTATCGATCACATCGTTTAAACAGCTACAGCTGCCTAAAATGCGCTTTTAAACTTAAAATGTGCCAATATTTTAAAATTGATTAACTGTGAATAATAATTTATGATGTTTCGGCTTACCTTCAAGGAAATTCACGGAATGAGTCATCAGATATGATCAATTGAATAAATCATTTCAAAATATGTTATCTGCTCTCTACTGGAACTAAATTTTAAGTAGTTCTCTGAACTTTGAACAAAATTCGGACGATTCAAAAGGTCTCTCCGAGTTTTCTTCTTAATTCATCTCAGCGTCCATTCCTTTTATCCAGTCCCATTTCCATTCATTTCGCGGAATCTTCCAATGCCCCTCCATTTACGCACCCAGTAATTT
>BGPR01000074.1:1041548-1054512 GCA_013235015.1 Araneus ventricosus
AAATATTTATACTGCAATTAAGTGTTTTGCTATTTCAGTTTATTATTAATATTTGCTACTTTAAATTGTTTACATACAGATTAAATTAAAACCAATACAAATAGCGAAATCTCTGATGTAGCAGTGAAATTCGATATTAATTATATTAAGATTAATCATATATTTCCCCGCGATAATAGTTATCCAATACATTTTGATATAGAAAAATAATTCAGTTTCTGACTGAAAATACATTGTATAAAATACAAAATATAACTTTTTCCTTTCGTAAGTAATAAATCAAATAACTAAAAGAGAATATATAAGAAATCTAATAAAACAGATATATAACGATAAATAATAAAAAAGAATACATTAAACAATTAGTATTAAAGAACTTTTCTCTATGATAATTCCATATTATCTGTATTCTCTAAAGAAAAATAGAAAAATAAAGATATATATTACATATTTCTAAATGAAAACTTTGATTTGAAATTTCCATTTCAATAGTACTTTATATTGAGGTATATTCTTAGTATTAATGCTTAAATAAAGAATCTGTCTTCTAATGTTTAAATGAAGATTAAAAAATAGAGGTTTACGAGAATTTGTTGTTAATATTTAATTAACTTTACATGTTATTCATTTTTTGTTACTTATTCTTCAATATTTTAATAGTAATTTGACGTATTTTTAGTGATAAGTTACTGTCATCAGTAAGGTATTTTTAAAAATCTTAAAACCACATATGCATTATTTTACATAATATTTAATTATTAAAGAATTTATCTTTCAAATCAATTTGAAGGAATTGTATTTAGTCTTATTCCAAATTATAACATCGCCGCAGATGAATACCAGGAGTTTTTTCCTCGTATGTCTTTTTCTCTCTCTCTCTCTATATATATATATATTTATATATATATAGAATCGTGCTCAAATAGATCTTTTAAAAATGTATGAGGAGTTTAACTATAATCCACATATAAAATTCCAAGTTTGAATTCTATCAAATATCTCCCAGGATCTCACAACTTGACTTAATGTTTGAAGCTACATCCATGCAAGATTTCTACAGACTTGTATACATTCACTTTGAACAAATGCATTCGTTCTTCAGTAAAAGGGAGACAGAAACTCCGCTGGGGAATGAGGGGTTGGGGAACGGTGGTTGGAATCCGGTAGAAAGACATTCTAATCTCGGGAGGACATCCGAACGAACAATAGAAGGAGGGTCGGACGATATTTCAATACCGTGTGGGATGAAATAAAGAATATTTGAGCGGACGACATAGGCCACTCCAAGGCTTTCTAAATATGAGGTCAAGTGGTCTGAGCGGATCAAGAAATCTTTTGAATAAGTTCATATTTTCCTACCGAGATAGATGTGCTGAGAAATTTCATTCAGACAGAAATGTGAAAAATATTTGCCGACAAATAATGCTTCTTGTATTTGAAATGTTGTGACGAAATGGAGAGAGTTGCAAACATGACTTTTAGATGGAGTGTAGAAAAAAGTAATTTTCTGCTTCGCTTTTTAGAGATGCAATTTTAGGTTTGGAAATTTCATGCTGTATCAAAGGCAACAACTTTTACGTAATTTTTTTCGAATTCGGAGTTTTCCTTTCAGATCTGAAAAAAAATGTATTTATATTTATATATATATATATATATATATATATATATATGTGTGTGTGTGTGTGTGTGCAATGTCACCTAATTTGACTTTAAATTCTCATACTGAATATTTTAAAATCTTAGTACAATACTAATGTATTCCAAAATCACTTTTTTGAAACTCCAGTTTCGTTTTATTCCTAGCGCTGGAGGTATATTAAATCACACATTTTGGTATATTTATTACTAAAATAATATTTTAATCACTTCCACGGGCCCACAGAAAATCATCGCGGCGTGTTCTTGGCGCCAGACTTTCCCCTAAAACACTTACGTAATTTACTACAAATAGCTAATAAACCCTTCACTTAGTCTATGTGTTAATCCCCTATCTGAGAGAACTCAGGGATTTTTCGGTCTCCTTTGACTTGAAACTTTTATACGAGATGTACGTATATTCCGCCACTCTCCCATATATTAATAACAAATGAAAAATAGTTATTTACTCGGCCTGTTCATTACTTAACGACTACACCACCAACATTATTATTTTTGATATATATATATATATATTAATTGTTGAAAACTCCATTTACTTGGATTGCCTGTTTCATTATTTTTAATAACAACAGTGTTCTTTCACTTGTTGACATATAATGCTTAAACTTGATTTTTTGTTTATGGTATTTTTAGTAATTTCAATTTATTAGATTTTATTTAAAATTGATGTATTGTTCAAATAATGACTTCTTAGTATAAGATTTGATTCTTGATATGTTTCGTTTACTTTATTTCTGTATGATTATATACTAGTTATATTTGGATTTATATTATATTATATTATATATATATATATATATATATAGAGTATAAATCGAAAAATGAAAGAGTATAAAATGTGAAATGAAAAAAACGCAATAAAAGCACAATAACGTTTCTTCAGGGGATGAAATTATTGTGAATTGCTAAATATAGAAGTTTGACATTTTCTTGCAATCAGTTATGCCGCAAGGCCTAAAACACTGATTTTCATCCCTAATGCCAAACCAACCAGAAAAAAACAGAGAGAGGAGTTTTGAATAATTAAAACAGAATTACGATGTGATAACATTAGAGAAAAGTAAGAAAAAATATTTTACGTACCAGAAGGACGGATGTTGACGTGGCAGTGTAAGCGGAGGGTCACGCAACAGACTGGCGTTGAAGGGGTGTGAACAGGGTGTCAAGTGTCAGTTTTCGCGCTTAACTTTGGCTGTTGCCAGGGGAGTGTAGTATGTTGTGAACGATGAAGATTAAATGGAAGAGCGAAAACGATAGA
Organism: Araneus ventricosus; assembly: GCA_013235015.1. NCBI lineage: Eukaryota > Metazoa > Arthropoda > Arachnida > Araneae > Araneidae > Araneus > Araneus ventricosus. Next base: position 1,044,466 of record BGPR01000074.1, read on the forward strand.
TAGATAGCGTAGAGAAATAGTGGAAGAAATCAGTAAAAAATGAGAGACCAGTGAAAAATGTTTAAAAAATGCGTTTTCGAGGTAAAATATCAGACATTACCGACTTGAGTGACCCTACCACGAAGATTAAACTTCGCGTCGGCATCTCTCTGATAAGCAATCCTTTACTTACATCTTAAATCCATTAATCAGAGGTTCGTAAAGTGAGGGGGGAATTTTATTAATGTTGAGGCTATTTCTTAAGTGCATGATTTGCTTTTTGGCAGAATTAGTGTTATTGCAAATTTTGTTGATTCTTATAAGTTGATTGATAATTGTGTTTTTGTAGATTTTATATGAGATATTAGAGTTCCAAAAAATAAATTTATTGACGTTAAATTTGAATTCGTTTCTTTTGTCGTGAATGTCAATTTTTAAGTCGTTTTTGTGGTCTAAGCATAAATCAAGAAAAATTGCTGGGGATTGATTATTGCTGGTTTTAATTAGTTTGAGTTCTTCTGGGTAGATGGTATTGCAAATAGAGCTGAAGTCTTGAAAATTAAAAATTATAATATCGTCAATAAATCGGAAGGCAGAGTGGAGGTTTAAGATGAAATTTCTTTCGAAGAAATGAAGAAAGAGGTTGGCTAGTAAAGATATATATATATATATATATATATATATATATATATATATGTATAACGCATACTTCACACTTCCAGGAGTCGAAAATATCGAAATGTTGGTATTTTGCTATCTTTATGAATACCAGAATTTAAGTAAATTTGATGACATAATTCATGAAACATTTGTTCACACACATGATTTTAACTCTGGTAAGAAGTATTTGAAGTTTCTAATTAAAAATTCAATTTATTCATAATAAACTTTCTCTAATACTAAAATATGAGTTATAAATTTACATTTCGCCAAAATTTTGGTAATAAAAGTGAAATATTGTATAGAAACAAAGGTCTAAACTTTTTTCACCGTTTACAGGCCACTGTTTCTAATTGGGATCGTCGAATTGGAAAACAATTTAAAAATAAAATATAGTTCAAATTGTTTTGAAATAATTGTTACTTATGACTGAAAGTAAGCTTTATTTTTTGATATACAAATTATGTTTCAGATACAAAATGGCCAATGTACAGAAATTCCAAAAAAAAGGCTTTTCTGCATTTTAATTTGCGCGTAGAACAAAAATTCCTAAAAAATTCTAGAAAAACGATCCAAAATTTCTTAAAATCGGTACACATACTTAAAAATGCCCATGTTACTAATAACATATGAAATTTAATTATATAAATAAGAAACGCATTTGGAATAATTCATTAAAATGCCATGTCCTCAACTGGGATCATTGGCCAGTCGTAACTATTCTGTGAAAGAAAGGAATTTCTCTGTTGTGAGTTCCCACTGAAAGAAAAATGAAAAAGGCAATTCTCTTATAATTCAGGAAAGGAAATCCCCTTCTGTTGTTAAAAGATTAATGCTTTAATTTTGGCGAAAAAATTCTTTTTTTAACTGTAATCTTGGAGGGGAGATTATAAATGTGACAGATAATCATTCATGTATGGCCAGAATAATAATTCTGTAGTGATTCTTTCTTCTAATTAATATTTTGTTTTTCCAATCCTGTTAATCAAAGGATATTCTTATACGCACAAGAAAAATTTACTCAGAGGCAATAAAATTTTATTCATAACTTTGATTTTTGAATGAATAGGTTGATCAGTTGCATAAATTGGAGAAACTACCGGCATATCTTCGAAAAAAGAAACGGTGGTATATTTTATTTGCAAAATGTACTAAATATAGTTGTTTCTGGGTGGCTATTGCATACAGCAAGTCACAGGAAACACAACCAACTCACTCATCTGGGGTTTGGTCAAGAGGGTACAATTACCTTTCTACGAACTGGGGACAAAAAAGGAAGGATCTGAAACACGACCAAAAGTTACCGGTTGTGTATCATGGCGGAAAAGTGATGGTCCTTGCCTTATTGCAACAACTCAAGTAAATATGCTTAATGTGGGAAGGAACAAGATTACAGTGTAATGAGTGCGGAAAAAGGGGGATTGTATTCGAATCACTTCCCAGAGTACCATAGAATACAGTTATAAAATTTCATTTTATTCACTTTTTTGTGCAAAATTTATTTTTTATTCATTTAAATTCATAAATTTTCAATTTAATTCACATCTGTGCTTAGTTATTAAAATAATATTTCCAATAATTTGCCTTATTATTCAGTCTGATCATCACTGTTATCCATTTGTGTCTAGTGTAATGAGCTTAATCAGAAGTTGCCAATGTTCCCAATTGGGAACCTTAATAAAAACATAGATAAGAATTTTTTATTCATATTTTAATGATTGATATCTTTAAACTAAAAAATTAGGAGGAGAAAAATGCAAAAATAATTAAAAGTTAATTTGGATAAGTATTCGGTCTGTATACAGAACAGAACACCGTCCCTTGCCCCCGTACCCGTGACCAGACCGGTCACTGAACGGTTTGATGGGCAAGACACGGGAATTTTATTAAAAAAAAGAAAACCAAAATAAACAAAAAGAAGGAAATATATACAGCACAGGCATTTTCACTTTTACACTATTAGCTCGTAATAGTCTTTTTTTCTTTAGATGTTGAAATAACTTTCTTTTATTTGAAGGGGGAATGTCCGGTAATTGAGCTACTTAGTTCAGGCTCGCGCAATTTATCCAGCCTTCCGAACAATATTAAAAAGTACAAAATTTGCTACTGTGTGCCTCATCCAGCCTTAAAGTTTGATCAGGCACAAGCGACTGCATCCAACTGCTTCACAGGAAGCTAATAATGCACACACTTTTTCGAATATCTCCCGAAAGGCTGGATAAATTTTCCTCGAACTTCGACATATAAAGAACGGGTTTTAACTCACAATTTAGATCAAAGATTCTCTCACGAGGGCATTCAGAGGACTGTCCACAAATGCATGAAGCCGAAGTGGGATTTGGACCGCCCCGCTTCAAAGAAAGGTGATAATGGTATGCAACTCTCATCACTTCTTTTGTGTAATATGCGCAATATTTACATGCATTTTCGTAAAAATAGCACGAAATTTCGGGATTATATAAAGCTTTATTTAAAAAAATCTTAAATTTTTCGCATGTTTTTTTGCTTATAACGTGCAGAGAATTCTTTGGAATTGTTTGAAACTTACAGAGTACGTAACAATATATTGGAGCAGCATCGTATAAAAATTTCTTGTAAATACGTTGAATAGTGAAGGTGATATTATAATTTGTATTAAATAATTTTAACAGTGCATGCTCTAGAGGTAGCTAAATTTTTCTGTCACAATTTTAGAGCCATATAGATAGCGCAACTAATACAAAAATTACAGTTCAATACCATTAAGATTCAGAAAGATCTCTGCATTTTGTCTAACGCTGCTTTATTTTAAATGCCATCTGCTGCCTCCAGATGGCGTTTGCGCACCCGTGTTTCTATGCGATTCTGAATGCTTATAGTATGCTTTAACTATACTTAAAGTTTCGCCACGTTTTTCTTAATCACCCTGCATACATAATTTTCTATCGATCGCCAAAGTCGCTTCCAGAAATAACATCATACTCACTTATAAACAGCTTTTCAGAAGTAGAAGAGAGAGTTCAGAACATTTTTAAGTGAATAAACTATTTGCATAGAAATGTATAAAGGTTTAAATGACAACAGAAATTTACATCAAAAGCCATGCCGAAGATGAAAGCTTAATATTAAAGTCACGAACTACCACCAATCATCCTAAATACAGTCTATAATACATTATTTCTTTTTAGAAATTGTCCAGGGCGTCTGGGAATTCTTACAATGAAAAGGAGCTAGAGGGACCAGGCAATCAATATTTGCCATTGAACATAGGGACGTAATCCAACCAAGCTAAAAAAGAGGAGATTTAACTCGTTCACATTTCAAAAGGATAAAAATAGAATGAATTACAGTGAAATGCCTATCATACCAGAAGAGATATTTAAATAAAGGCTACATGTGACGTCTGTGGACTTTATTGTACAACTTAAGCGGGACATTCACCACTGTTCCACTCCACATTTTTTGGAACACAGGATGCCAAACCCATTCGTCAATGTGAAATCCCGATGAAAATTGGCATAGACAGACTGCGAAATTGGAATTCCAGCGAGGTTGGTTTTCCATTTTAATGGATGGCCATGAAAATAAAATATGATTCTTCGAGGCGAGCGATGAATCACCCGTGTGTGAGGAGCGTTGGGGAGGGGGAAAGTGCATGGGAGTTGAGGTTTGACTGGAGAAATCAGGGTGGGGAGGGGGAAAGTGCGTGGGAGTTGAGGTTAGACTGGAGAAATCAGGGTGGGGAGGGGAGGTGCTTCTCTCACTTTGTAAGCTATGGAAATCTCCCGTGTGGGAAAGAGGAAGAGTGGGTGGGTGCCAGCCTGGAGGGAGGAGGAGTAGGGAGGATCGAAACGGTGGTAACTCGCTTTGAAGCATCCATGAATGGCTCGCCTAAATCTATCGACTGAAATGAGTGGAATACAAACTAGTTGTTGGTAGAAATCGAGTAGAACAGTGTGATCGTCAATGCCCAGCATTTTGTAAGCTATGGAAGGATTTTTGTAATGTTTCTAAGACCACTTGTAAAATATTAATAACCTCCATGGCCGAGATTTGCGATGAGAAGTCTTTGACTGAGTCCTCAAATGTCTCATGGTCCATCAGTTTGTGTACCCAAAGCACTACCAGTATGTTCAAGTTCGGAAAGCGTGGTCCTCTATGCCTAGTCAACAAACTGGGATACGTCATGCTTAAAAAATATATGTTACTGAGTGAATGAGAAGGTCTCCATTATTTGATCAAATACACTAAAGTGCCAAATTCATATTGTGTGTCCTTCTTCTTCTCGGAGAAGTGCAGCAACTCGACGTGGCATTGATTCAACAAGTTGTGGGAAAGACATTTGATGGAACTCGCATTTTACAGTGAACATTTGATATGAACGTAAGACCCCATGTTCTCATTACACATGAAAATAACAGAAATATTCGTTACTGGTTGCGAAAAATGCAATTTTCTCATCCTCGTTGAAATTTTAAAAAATTGAGATAGGTGGTGTTGCTTGTTAAGCAACGATTTGAGAAATCAAACTAAATATTCAGAAGTGAATATTCAAACATGCTAAAAATGAAATAATAATTAATTCATTATTTTACAACAGAATATTATGAAATTATTGATTATTTTTTTATTGAAAAGTTGGTTCCATATCACAATCAGAACTGTTCCACCGAATCCGGAACTTCTTATTTTTTTAATCTTCCCCACAAATTATAGTATGAACTTGTACATAAAGGGCTCAATTTTTGTTCAATTGAATTTCTGCAATGAAATGCCTTTAGGCGTTGTAGTAGAGGTGTTTCGACATTTAATATGCATAATAACGGAATGGTAAATATGTAAAGGGAGAGCTCTTCAAAAGTTACTTTCCATTTCAATTATATCTAGTTCAATTAATTCAATTGTAAGTAAAACAAGGACACACTTCTACATTATATTGAAAATCGTGGGATAGCGTGACCAGTTCTGCAATCTATAATGTCTGGTTATACTAGTTTAAACTAACCCAATTCCATAAATAAAGGATGTACGCTTTCATTACTTAAAAATACTAATAGGGCAGTAAGGGATGACAAATGGGACTGTTGTTTTTCATTCTTACTAATAGAATTCCTTGCATGTAACGGGCATCTGCTTTTTATCTGTAATTTGTACCGGTCTACTTCGAAAGATGATTAAGTGTAATTGTAATTTATGAGTGTCTGGATGCATGAAGTTACTAGTGCATTTTGTCAAAGAAAGGATAATGCTCTCAGACAGTTAGTATTGACATTGGCTGTTTGCGTTCACATAAAGAATAACAAAATGAAAAATAGATATAATGTAGTTTGGAACGAAATGTGAATTTATTTTCATTCTAAATAGTCAAAAATTATTTGTTCCAAAAAAAGACGATACCTCTGCAATCAGAAATGAATGCTTATTTACTTTATCAATGCTCCTTTGGGAAATAAACCGAAGCCCAGTAAACTTTGCATCTTAAAACCAAAGGCAAAATTCCGAAACCAGAATGTATATTTTTATTTTAATTTTTCTCAGCCACACAGACATAAAGGCATTTGTATCTTACAAAATCTGAGTTTTTGACAAGTAAGTTCGACTGCAAGTTCTGTGTTTATAAAGTTTGTTTTCTTTTTTGGTGGAACGTTATAATAATTGCTTGATATTTATTAACAAACATTATATGCAAATTTTAATTTTATGAACCGCGTTTTAAAATATATTATAAGAAATTTATTGATACTTATAAGAAATGCGCCTACAATAAGATTTCTTTCTCTTATTGGAAGATGCGAAAAGTACTTACAACATCCCAATCAGAAAACTGGATTTTCACTGAAATTACAAAATAGTATAAGAAAACTAACTAGCATCTTTCGAAACAAATTAATTTTTTTTGCATAATTTCGTTCCATTTTTTATTTTGCATCACTTTCAGATCGTCCACCTTGAAGAGGAAAATTGCTCACGAAGAAACAAAAATGCCATATCAGTTCTTTGTTTTAAGAAGCATTCATAACGTTGTGATCATCTTCAGTTGTTTTTAATTGCCGGGCGCTCTTTTAACATTCATATCAGTTTTTAAAAAATTGTATTATTACGATCATGAGAATTAGCTTCTTCTAAAATATTAGTCTTTGTGACACTTAATATTGAAATTTGTACTATTTTTGCCAATATTTTAAAAATTCTCATAATTGAATATGATCTTTATAATATGATTTTAAACCGTTTATGCCAATAGAAAAAATTGTAAGGCCTGAAAGTCATTTGGAATAAAATGATACTCTTGCATACAAAAGATTTTTTTATATTTATTAAAAGCTATTATCTTTTTGTTTGTTCTTAGAAAACACGATTTAGCATATAAATGTGCGCTATTTCTGTTGGATAAGAACAGAATATCTAGAAATTTTAACTTTTATATCTAAAAAGGTTCCTTTAAGTATTTTTTCCAAGCATTTTTAATGAAATATATTTAATTAAATATAAACGAATTTCTTGAAATGATAAAAACATGTTTTATTAAAAATAAATAAATGGAATTTTTTTCCTTTGATTAAAATTTGATAAGAGCTGTTTAGGTTCTTAACTTAGTCGTATTGCATAAAATGTTATGACAGATTATGCAAAAATAGATTATCTGCCTCCGAATATGGAATTTAAATAAGTATAAGCTATGAAAAAGCTGCTGTTGATTACAAACAGAGTACAGGTTGTACAGAAATTATTGTCGGGGCATTATTATCTCATTTTGATAAACAAAAGTTACGATAAATATTATTACATGTTAATAAATTGCAACTCAAGAAGGTTTTTATAATTACACGAACGATTGCGATTTTAAGTTAAGTAATTTAAACATGACAGTTTTATGTCATGTTTAAATATTATTTTTTTAGCATCGACTGTTTTCGGGAGATTGATTTCAGAATTGGGGTGTTTAGTGACACAAAAGGCTTCGACGGCGAACTTACTTTGATTTGTCATTAACCCTCTCACACCGAACGAGGCGGCACCGGGCGGTTTAAAAATTTCCCCTTAACAGCGACGAAGGCCGGTCTAAGGCGTTTGGCTTCTTTTGAGGGAAGGTGAAGTTCTGAGATCGCTTAGGTGATAAGCGCGGTAGGGGGTCAAATTATCCTTGCTAACCTCATCCCATTTCCGTGTGTCTTAAGAGCAGGTTATAGCAGGGAGTGGTGTGGTGGGGTAAATGACCACACAGGTCGGGAGAGTCCAATTCAAGTCGCTTCCTTCCGAAAGTCCCGAATTTAAAGGGCTAGAAGAAAAAGATCGCCTCGGGATTAAAAAGTTAAAAATAAAAATAAAAACTTTTTGAGTTGTGCTTTAAAAATATGTCACATTATATTTATTGTCATGTTTTAATCAAAAGTTATTAAGTGATAAACACATTAATAACACTGGACAACAAAAAAATTTTTTTTCATGTTGCTTGAGAAAGAAAGGGTTATACATATGTATTTTTGTGCCCTGATTTCAAATTTGTTAAACCTTTTTCCCGATCACCCATAGTTTTTCAGCAACGTAGTAACTCTTATTATATACATTAAGAAATCATATTCAGCTTGCAATATTTAGACAGGCATATTAAAATGTTTCAAACCTTCACTTTCTTGTGTACTTGGCCTGTCGGAGGTGCTTGGCTTGAGAAATATCCATTTTCAATGTCCAACAATAGTCGACTAATATTTTGGGATTCCATTTCCCTTGGTAACTAGCTCCCATATTCGAGATATCCTGATGGAACTGTTCACCATGCTCGTCGCTTACTGATACAAGGTTTTCAGAGAATAAATAAATTTTCAACGACATGTTGCACCTCATGGTTTTGTAGGCCTTTAAGCAAGTTATTGACAATTTGACTGTAGTTTTCCGCTTTGTGCTTTCCGAGGAAGTTTTTTGCTAACTCCTTCCGATGTCCATGCTGCGGCTTCCTTCTTAGTCAGTTTACTCTCAAACACCGGATCCTTCATTAGTTGTCTAATTTGAGGCCCAACAAATATGCCTTCCTTAATTTTGCTTCACTCACTTTTGGAAACCTCAAACGTAAGTACTGAAATCCACTTCCTCCACAGTCCATCTCTTTAACAAAATTTTTCATCAAACCTAATTTGATGTGCAATGGAGGCAAGATAATTTTTTACGAGGCAACTTGTGGTTCGTTCTCTACATTCTTCACACCCGATATGAGGCGCTGTTGCTTGGGCCACACCTTCTTGATGTAGTGCTTTTTTCTGACCCTGCTGTCCCACTGGCACAGAAAGCAACAAAACTTGGTGTAGCCTGCTTGCAATCCAACTAAGACGGCAATCACTTTCAAGTCGGTGCAGATATGCCAAGAATGCTTGCTGTACTCAACACTGGACAATATATGCTTCAAGGTTTCGTATGTTTCTTTCATACGAACAGCATATCCTACAGGAATCGAAGGGTGCTTGTTGCCATTGTGTAACAGAACTGCTTTTAAGCTGACATTTGAAGAGTCTATAAACAAACGCCATTCTTGATGGTTATGTTGTAGTCCTAGAGCCTTAAACAACGAGTCAAAATCATTACAAAATATCACATCACCATCTTGGCAAAAGCTTCCACTTGCTGCCAAATAGAAACATCTGACCCTACAAAGTGGCTCATGCATTGAATCGTATTTGCGTTACAGGATTCTCGAAACAAAAACACCTGTTATAATTTTTGACATACAGCCTTTTCTTTATGAAAATTATAGTTGTAAGAGCCTTTCAAACCCAAACATTATCCTCTTGTCCGGCAATTAATTTTTTGGAAAGTATTTTTGACACAAAATCCGACATATTTCAATGACATTTTCTATGTATATGTAAGCAATTACGAGTAGTGTTGCTGAAAGACAGTATGTTATAGAGGTTTTTCGAGATTATATTCGGGTTCAGTGACCCTAAAAACACCATTATCAGTTAAAATCTCAAAGGCAACAAAAAAATATCCTGGCTACGACATTGATTCAAATAAAAGAAAGGAGTAGACAGAGGTTTTGGTACGAGTTCATGTTGCATAAAATTAGAGGGTGATAGACAAATTCTGATTGGTTTTTCTAATTCAGAGAGTGAAAGTATATAAGAATTAGCTAAAATCATACGGGCAACAAAATGGTTGTTGTCCAGTGTAATTTATGGACACCCTTTAAGCCTCTAACTACATATATGCATTTAAATTATGCGATGAAGTTCTTAAAAAAGGCATCAGAAAAATTTTCCTGTGGTCATATTTGTGTCTTGTAATAATACTTATGACTAAGCGACGAATTTTATGCCGAAATGAAATCACTTATTTCTGGGCTTCAGTGTCATTCCTTATGCCATTTATATTTGTATCCAGAGCCCCATTTCTATTCCTTTTATGACGAAATTAAATCACTTATTACTGGGCTTT
>BGPR01000074.1:1062200-1092778 GCA_013235015.1 Araneus ventricosus
AACGAAATTTTTAATGCTAAAATATTAATTGAATTATAGTTAAAGCAAACCGTTGTACTAAATCCAAGTTACTTAATTAGAAAACAATGGATTTCAAAATACCTTCCGTGATTGCTTATTTAAATATCTTATGAGGAACCAAATTCATATTCTCCAATGCAATTTCCAGACGCAAAACACAAATCACTGATGTTTGTTTTGGGAACACATTATTCTTCCACATCATTTCTTTACGTGTTTCTATCTGTTTTTAAGAAATAAAACGTGAAAGAAAGAAAGAATGAGAAGAAAATAACCGAGCTGCTGTTCTTCGATGTGGAGTTTACTATAAATTTTTCTGTCCGTTTTCCATGAGTATTATTAAGTTCACGCAACGAATGGAAAACAGGACCCTGTGTTTTTCTTCAGCAAAGAATCCTTGAGTAACGGAACAAATATGTTTGAAGACGATATGAATTTGTTTTCTTCCTACTGACAGTGAGGAATGTCTTGTTTTGTGGAGATGAGTCTTTGTTCTGTTGTTGGCGCTCTATCATTCTTTTGATAGTCTGATGCTATCTCCTCCACCAAAGAGATCATTGCGGTTCTCTGTAATGGATGATAAGGGAGGTTTTTCATTGAATGTCTTTACCTCCTTTATGATTGATGGAGGTGAATGGCTGTCATTATGGTACAATATGAGTTTTTAAATTTTCACCACCCTTCGCCTGTGTCGTTTTTGTACAGGCTTTGTAAAAATGCAGGGCTTCTAACCAAAATATAGATGAGATATCTTCTATCATATATTATAGAAGAATAAAAAAGAAACGTAAGAAAATCAATCTCCAATACATGTGTGATATAAAGGAAGATATCAGATGTGTTTTATCAATTAAAATTGATTTTATTAGAAGATTCTTTTAAAATAAATATTTGCAATTGTAGTTCGCCAGCTCAAAACCGATATTTCAGAATGTAGTAGTTGATTGTGAGTTTTTATTTTAATAGTCATTACTTTATTTTACTTTATTGCTCTCCTTTGTCTAAATAACTCAAAAATCAATCGCGTTAAATAAAGTATTCGGAAAAAATAACATACAAAATTATGAATTTTATATATTACATATGATAAAAAGAACAACCCTTTTCAATTTTTTCAATTCCTACTATTAGTTTTCACACTCTCCCTATATATATTTATTTATATATCTTGTTCAAATTTTCAATCGTTAATAAAATACTTTTTATTCATCCACTCAAGTTCAAATACATTTTTTAAAACTTGTAGTGGATGACACTTGATGTTAATACAGTTTTTTCAAATATTAATTGATTAATTTAATTTAATTAATTAATTTTAGTTTTATATGGGATAAAGCATATGTCGCCTTGAGTCGTTTGGTTCGAATTTTTCTCTATAGATGGAGCTAGATTTGACATCTTCTAGACCTAATATCCTTTGTTTTCTGGTATGTTCACGAAGGCGTCATTTTTTGATGTATTTTTGTCAGAGGGTAATGTTGATTAGTTTCTTTATTCTCTCTATTGGATATGTTAAAAAAGACTTTATGAAGTTTTCCAATTCCTACTATTAGTTCACACTCTCCCTATATATATATATATAAGATATTTAGCAGGATATAAATTTAGGAACAAATACTGTCAGTGACAAAGCGTGTGACCTAAGTAGGAATTGAATTAATTCTTTTTTATATTACTTGTTACTTTTTTACTTTCCTCTGTTAAAGAATTTGTTCTTTAATTAAATTATTTTCAGTTTTTTTTAAATAATTTATATTATAAAGTTGTTGTTTTTACATAAACTGAGAATTCTTCATTCTTTTACTTTGCGCTTAGAAAAAAACGCAAATAAAAAAATTGAACTTATTTAGATATTTTACGGCTTAGCTGAACTTATTTAGATATAGTATGAGATAACTTTGCGGTTTGTTGGAGCCTAAATATGTGCTACATATTACTTATGCCTGAAAAAAGATTGGAAATATTTGATTCAGAAGTGTCTTAAAGACGCCAACCGAATGGAACGTGTACTGACTACGCATTGTCAGTTGAATCAAAATCTTGCTGGAAGTAAATAATACAACTTGAATTAACATAAATTATTTAGTGATATTACAATTTGTCTCTTCCTTTCTTTACCACAAAGCAGTTCTAAAGACGGTCTTACGTAACATATTCTACCTTCTAACCTCTAATTCACCGATAAAAAAATTTGAGTCGTTACCGATCTATGTAAACTGACACTGATTAATCCCGTAGAGCAGAATATTCTTGATGAATCGCCTTTTTTTATACGCAATTATACCTTTCCTCAAATGAAGTTCTACAAATAACATCATTTGTACAATTATAAATAGCAAATGGTAATGTAAGAAAGTTTTTACGGCTCTGAAATTTCTCAACACTTTCTTGTTACTTTTCTTGTTACTAACCAATATTCTTTTACCATGTGCCGTTATACGACACTTCCAGATTTGTTTGAATCTATACAAAGTAATATTTTTTAACAGAAAAATATATTTCTTATATTTAATGTCAACTTAAACCATAAAATTTTGCACTTAAAGAACAATCATAACATCAGCTCTTGTTGAGTTCATTCATATCAAAACATCATATCTGTAAGTTTCCTATATTGTCATACGATTTCGCAAGGGAAAGTTTCATTTTACAAACATCATTATTAGTTTTCTTTTGATATAAAGTGTTTTATTATTTACATTTCACAAGCTTCTTATTTGCAGTATCACTAAATTTCTGAACTGAGCAGACGTTTTTTTTGAAGCATTGATTTTTATGAATCTTTTCATACACTGGGAATAGAGAAACATTGGTGAATATTAATTTCGAAAGCAAATATTTATGATTCCAACAACCAATATACATGAAATTATCTCTTGCTTTTGATTCCTAAATATATTACTTCTTTTTCAGTTTGAAAATTCAAATTAACTAATGAATGGGCTAATTTTAGAAAACGATCAAGACATAAAAGAAATTAAAGAATATTCAGAATAAAAATTTTGCCATAGAGTTTTACTTATGCCTGTGCTCTGTACGCTTGACATTTTAGGCGATTGGTTTGTGAAATTAAGGAAAAAAATGGAAAGACAATTCGATTAATAGTCGAAATATAAAACTCAATTGCATTATCAATTTACTAAATAGAGGAATGTAAATTATAAGTAGTTTACTAACACAAAATGGAAGCTTTGTGAGGTGAAACGCTTGCAAATCTCAACAATAAGTTATTAATTATCATGAATAAGATGCGGTTTATGTACAACTATTCTTGACAATGAATTATAATTAAAGCTTATTTAGATTTATTTATAAAACTAGAAAATCACCCTTCATGGTATGACCGGTGCAAATTGACTTTTCATTAGAAAGATTTCCCGAAACGTTTAACGCGTTTAAACAGATATATATGCGAGAGAAATGTTTAGCATTGATTGAAAACAAATAAAATAAGTATATGTTTTATGACATGAAATATTTTTTTTACATATTATTTACATATTTCTTTATTCAAAAACCTCTTGGTGAAAAACATTCCGTGTGAAGTATTTTTCGTTGTTTAACGATTTTCCTTGTACTTCAGATGTCTAATCAAAGCACTTCTGTGCTTGTCGAACGTTGCCAAAAAATATTATCAAATTATATCATCACGATTGCAATGAATAATCAGATGCATCGTGGCGTCAAAACTATATCACGCGCATGATATACCACTGACGTGATTTACTACTTTCTATTAAAAAATGTAATTAATTTGAAATATATGATTAATATAATATAAATTTTTCGGGAACTATTGATCATAGCGAGATGAATTTTATATCAATCGATAGCAAATTTTATTTCACTATTTTAGAGCTATTAAACTTGAAATTCGGACGACAATTACTTTTTAAATTTAAAATTGCTGAAGTTTAGGTTCTCTAACAACGAAATGATGCTGTTTAACGTCTCGCTGTGCTATGGTGCGAATTTTATTGTTGGTGACGTCAGAGCGGATAAGTGGGAGACAGATCAGGGCTGTTATATTAGTAACTCGTAATTGCAAACAAGCCTTAATTCCACTTGTGGGGTAGTATCAAATAACATAATCAGTAAGGCAATATTTTATCCATCGCAAAGGCACAAGATTTTTTAGCATTATTAACGTATTATTTAGTTCTTGACAAATGAAATTAACAACAGAAACGCTACAATTGCTCCGAATCTTACACAAAATAAAATACTGCTTGGCGAATCAATCTTTTATCCAACAGCATTGTAAATAAATAGAGCATTCTCTCTAGTAAAGAAACAGCTTTGGTCATAAATTATTCTGTCCTGTTCTCGAAATCTAGGTGTCAGGTAACGAGAAATAAAGATTGGACTTTCTTACTTCATCACCAAATGCATTCAGTGCGGCTCTTATCTGTGGATTCCAAATAATGTGAAAAGAAATAAAACCCGCGTAAATAAAATGCTGCTGCCGAGCGATATTTTTTATTTCATGCAAAGGGGAGAAGGTTGCAGGCGAAGGCTGGCAATCTAGTCTCCTTCAAATGTTATAATCAAGAGTGAAGCAGTTTTAAAAATTCTCCTTGCATTCTAAATCTTAAATTTGGAGCGTTCGCACTCATTTCTTCCACTTTCAGAATGAAGAAAAAGTTCCTTAGGAGGGAAAAAGAATAATAATAATAAAACCTAAAATAAATGCTCCGGAGTTGCAATGCGTCAATAAAAGATGTCGTTTCTTTCGATCTAATATGCTTTCCGTAAACCCCATCACTTCTGAAGTTTCGTGTTTTTTGATGTCTTGAATTCACATCTTCGAAGTATAAAATAAACACTCCAGTCCGTCTTTGAATCTATAACAGCATATACACGAGTTTCCTGCTTTCCAATTTTTTTCCCTTTATTCGTTATTTTTTTCCTTTCGTGCATATGAAGAATGTCTTCCCTGAGATATTTCTTATTCCTTTATTAAGCTTTCTGGAAAGCAATCTAAAAAGATTTTGCCCTTTACATCTAACCTTCGCATGTTTTTTTTATTTTCTGTTTTCAAAATTTTTGCGTGTGTCACAAGCTCGCTTGTGACTCAGAAATGTTTACCCGTCCTGGGGCGAAATACTTGCTTTTTCGCATAAAAATGTTTATCTGCTACTTGTAAGATATTTGCTGGTTGTTCGAGTATATTTTGTATCCATCGAAAAAAATTCGGATGTGAAAAATATGTATATGGAGATTTAAAAAAAATATATGCGTGAAATATATACACCCACATATTTGGAACAAATATTTTACATAAGTTAATATGCATTTTTGCTCTAGGAAAAGTAATTTATTTACTAAGATATTTCTATTTTACTTTGTTTTAAGTTCACTTTTATTAAAGTAATTATATTTAAGTCTTGATTAAAATTAACGAGACTTTTATTTTGTCTGCAGTAATAACTATTTATAATTTTGTCCTTAAATTTATAAATCATAGAAAGAAGCCACGAAACGAAATACATATTCTGTCATATGAAGTTAAATGTATGAAAATATTTTTAAATTAAATAGAAAGGGTGCTGTAATTTAACGAATGATTTTGAAATCCTAAAATTTAACAATTGCATCAGGAAAATAATAAAAAAATTAACGCAGGCAAGCCGGAAGGCGAATATGGATTCCTTTTGTCCGGAGATACAAAGAAAAGAAAGTTTCATCTCCCCACTGTCTTTTCCTTCTCTAACTTCATAAATTTTGTGGAAATGAAGATGAATGAGGGTGAAAGAGAATGCAACCGATAAGAGCCTTTCAAAAAGATATCACAAGCATAGGCTGAAGGTTCCAAGCTTAGAATAAAACTTTCTTTACCATGTAATTTAGTTTTAATTGCAACACAAATAGGCATTTATTTATTTATTTGCCAGTGCCTTTGACAGCCCGCCCAGAGGGTGTAAGGCACTAACCCGGTCTCCGGGGAGTACAAAATAACAACAAAACAGAAGTAAAAAGCATTACAACAAATTCCAGAACATAGCAACAAAACTGAATTACACTGCATGCAAAAAGCAACAGCAAAGCAAAATTTCGGAACAACTAAACATAAGACAAAGGAAGTGACAGAAAAGTTCATAAAACATTATCAAATAGTAAAACAGGACACAAAAGACAAATAAAAATTAAAACAAAAACTTAGGATATTAAGCACATTACAGAATGTGTGAAAATTTAATAGCACACATTTAAAATTTCATATTCGAAGAGAAGAAATAAAAAAAAACACATCCACAAATGTTAAAGAAACATTGATGTATTTTTTGACAACGTTTCATAAGTCAGAAAGCACACAGCAAATGCAGCTAGAAATTCTAAAGATCTCTTTTAGTTTCACAAGTCCAAATTTATCATTAACTTAAAATTTAAACCATGTGGTTTTGTTTGCGCTAGCAGGTATAATTAAATGAATCTTTTTGTAAAAGTGCAGTCAAACACATAGTGGTCTACATCACCTTGTAAACCACATTTGCAATTTGGTATGCTGGCTAATTTGAAATGGTATAAATATAAAACAAATGAGTGATGAGCTGTTAAAATTATATCACATAATACCACAAATAGATATAACTAATCCGTTTGGAGAACCTAATAGCTTTGAAGCCTATTTGTTATACTCAATTGTCCTTCACAATTTTAATATTTCACGAAGTTTGGTTTTTGAAATTTAAAAAAAAAATCCTTATACAGGCAAGGTGCACTAAGTCAATCCCTTGTGCTATAAAAACAGATTCATTCGCTTTTAATATAGTCAATAAATATGCAAGAAAACATGAAGGTAGTCAGAAGTTAAATACAATGTGTGATTGCTTTTTCCTACGAGTTTAATTTCCGACAGAAATCCTTATTCAGCGATTACGAAGGAATTTTGCGACAACCATTTAAATTCATGTAATTCAATGCAGTTAGATGTAATGATGATACTGTAGATGTAAGTTTAATTTTTCCTTCTAGATAAAACTCAACAATTATTATCAACAAATCAAATTTTCGAAACAAAATCAGTTACGTGATCAAAAATCCCTTACTAAATTGCACATTTGATTCTGTTTTAATTTGTAATGTCTATACGATTACTTTCTGTTATTTAACCCGTTTCATTAGGTTCAATATTGCATTTTCAAGCCATACTTAATCAGGATTTCTAACATTTTGGATAATTCTAAAAGAGAATTTAAGTTTTATTTCCCAGTTGTTTCATATGAAGTTATTTGATTAAAATTGGTCCTCAGAGTAAAGTTGAAACATTGGCTCTTGTGAAAAAAATAAAGTTAATAAAACCTTATTTTAAAAAACACACTTTTATTGGTGTACTAAAAAATGTGATTTTTTAAACATTATTTAATTATTTCCTACAATTTGTAATTCAATGTTTTAAATATTCTGGAATTTTGAAATCAATTTCTTTTCTAAAATTCACTACTAGATTTCGTCACGAGTGTGGGATTAAAACTTAAATAAATTAATCTATTAATTGATAATTAATTTCTGAAATTATTAAAGTAGTGTGATATCAAGAATACATAAGTCTTTAAAATTTCAAAACTCTAACACATAAGAGAGAAAAAAATTGATTGCGAGATTTCCTCTGCACAAACATGAAACAACTTAAGTTTAATTAAAGTGTACAGAGACAAAAAAAAAACATTTCTTGAACTAGGATTAATTATCTGAAAAAAAGACAAAACAAGAATAATAGAAGCAATTTATTTGGTATGCGTAAATGCTGCATCATCCAGGAAAAATTGCGAAGTACAAAGGTTAAAATCTATACTTTTAAAAGGCAATGTTTGTGTGTGTGTGTGCGTGTGTGCGTGCGATGTCCGGACGAATCGATCGCACTTACAGCCCTGAAATTTGGCACACAGGTAGTCTTAATATTGACTCAATGAACCTCGAAGCAGGAATTTTCAAATTTAATCTAGAACATTTTTTATTTAATGTTTTGTGTTGTTTTGGTTGATTTTTCGCACTAATTTTTATTTAGAATGGTTTTGAATAATTATATGAAAAAAATAAACACACCATCGACATGAGGATGCGATTTCCGTTCTAATGAAGTTAGTTTTGAATTTTTAACGTAATTTATTGAATTTTGAGAATTTTTTAAAAAATTGTCAGCTTTGCCATGGAAGTTTTATTTTCGTTTTTAAATTTGCGGCATCCAACGTTCTAATAACACTATTATTTTCAATTTTTTCAGCTTATAACTGCAACGGTTCTGTCGGATTATAAACAAGACCTGTTAGAACATCTTTTCCCGTTGTTTCTTAATTAATTTTTTCCTGGTAAGTTGAAAGATATTTTTCCTCTAGCGAGGCTTCCTTCCGCGACACCTCTCCAGAATGTTAAGGGCAATTTCATTGGCTGACGGGGCAGGGTGACGTCATAACCTTCAATTGAATGACTTTGATTATCATTTTCGGATTCGATTTTATATTTTGCTTGCTGTATAATAATCGTTTACACGTTGCAATTTTTTAATATAGTTTCAGATTAACGTACTCTGTATTACTTTTCTACAGTTGAAATGCCATTATCGCGAAGAAAAATAAGCGGGAAAATCAATAATGTGTATCTTTTGTTTTGTTTCCAGAACTTTTTTATGTCACTGCGGGTGTTGTTATTTTTTGGTGAAGTCCTGATTCCACGGGGAACGCCGTACGCGTACTGCTAGTACGAAATAAGGGAAGATTTAATTGTGAAAGAGTTTAGAATACAAACAAATACAAAAATAATAACAAACAACGAGGAGGAATAAGAATCCTGTGGATGACGTCACCAGAACCCATTCATCCAAGCAGATTGAAAATCAGAATGGGTTTTGTGTAGAGGAAAATTAATTTAAGGTCTAAATTTAATTTGAATTTTCTTCTAAAGCTTGAACCCACTCTGGAATAAATTTAAAAGAAGAAATTTCTCCTCGTTGTTTGTTATTATTTTTGTATTTTTATCTCTTTCACAATTATATCTTCCCTTATTTCGTATTTTTATCTTTCCTGAACTAGCACTGTTTTACATCAAATATTTATCTGTAATGATTGCATTATTAAGTGATAAAATTCATCACCTAGTCAAATAGACGGATTCATACGTTAAATTATGCTTAAATTCAAGCATGATTTCGCTGTTTTCTGCAAAAAGTTCCATTTACGAAATGGGAGATATTTTTAAAATTTCAAAAGCTTCGAGACAAATTGAAAAATAATAATCTTAGACTCGTTAAAATGAATTAAAAAAGTTAGAAAAAGAAGAGAATGGAACTCATTTGCCTTTCACATATTACCATTTCAATTTTACTCGAAAAACTGCAAAAATCATTACCTCACCAATAAAGAACCAGAGCATTAAAAATTAGCGTATTCATTTTTTTCACACTGTGACGGCATAATTTCTCGAACTTTCCATCTAACGGTTTCTAATACCCAATCTTCGAACGTATTAGCAATAATGATGAGAAAGAAAGACCGATTTTTTTTCATCATCCTTTCCATTAGATTAAGAAACTCTAACTTTTAGTGCGAAACAATCTTACCGTCCATGAATGAATACCGCATTTTAATGCAACCATTATTTTTCAAAGCCACGGTAGTATTTAATGATGCTCCGATCTTCCTTAACGAAATGTGTGACCCCAGGCTACAAAATTTCTTCAAAAGGAAAACTGTAAATGAACGTAATTCTTTCTTTCAACGCTCAGACATATTTTCCCTTCCATATGCGTCTTTAAATTAATTTTCCAACTCATAAGTCCGTTATTAATAGTCGCGGAGCCGGAGGCAGAACTAATAATAAACGTCCTGCCGTGTTTGGAGAAATTCGAAATTCGTTAAAAAGGTTTTTAAAGATAAAGTAGAGAATCTGAATTATTTTCACAGAGGGACAATTTTGTTGCATATATCGTAATCTGAGACTTATTATGGTAAATATTCGACACAGATTATGGAAATATATAGACTGGAAGCAATAATTTGAATCTTAAGCATCTCGCATTCTTTTTGTTATACGAAGCAAGAAGAGCCTAAGAAAATTGTTTAATAACGATAGATGTATATTTTCCTGCGTTTAATATCTATTTTGCTTTAAAAACAACTTCTGTTTCAGCTCTTGTTTTAAATTTAATGTCGTCATTGGAAATGAAGTTTGTGGGAATAATTTCAGGACAAATGGAAGTTCAGAGAGTCGCCATAAAACAAAGCCTCGGACCTTTATTCTAAAACTCACAAGTTTTTTAAAGATAAATAGAGAATGTGAACTATTTTCGCAGAGGGACAGTTTTGTTGCATATATCGTAATCTGAGACTTATTATGGTAAATATTCGGCACAGATTATGGAAATATATAGACTGGAAGCAATAATTTGAATCTTAAGCATCTCGCCTTCTTTTTGTCTTCCGGAGCAAGAAGAGCCTTAGAAAATTGTTTAATAACGATAGATGTATATTTTCCTGTGTTTAATATCTATTTCGCTTTAAAAAGAAGTTATTTTTCAGTTTCTGTTTTAAATCTAATGCAGTCATTGCAATTGAAGTATATGGAAATAAATTCAGGACAAATGAAATTTCAGAGAGTCGCCATAAAACAAAGCCTCGGACCTTTATTCTAAAATTTACTGCTAATGTGAAAAAATTTTCGATATTAAATTTCGAGGCAAGAAAACACTGTTTGTGTAGTAAATTAAATATTAGAAACGAATCTTAAAAGTCGATGGTGTATTAAATTGAGTCTGCTAATTTGAATAATTTTTTTAAACTTGAACTTTCATATCAATTTTTATGTTGATAAAGTGACCTGAAGCTGGAATTCTAGTGTTGTGATCCATGATAGGTAGAACGACAGAAGATTATAAGTTCAAGCCTAATATTCCTATCTGGGTTCATTTAGGGTACTGATAGACGGAATATATTACAGAGATAATAGGTATTTTTCGGTTGGATTGTTTTTTCGGAAGTTCTCCTGATTTTCAATTATGCGTAACGTAGATGAGGGGGGGGGGCTAATTCTCTAAAAAACCAAGTGATATGTATTTCAACCAAAATATCTGCGCCTCGATGGCCTGAGAGTAAGGTTTCAACTTCGGCGTCGGAGGGTTCCAGGTTCAAAACTCGATTCCATCAATCCCAAATCCGTCGGAGCCAAATGTTGTTCCTCTGGTGTGCTGCGGAAGTTTGAAGCGGGGGTAAGGTATCGCTCTCATCATCTGACCATAGTTATAAATTGCGAACTCCGTCAAAAAATAGCCCTCGTTGTTCTGTAGAACGGGGTGCGAATTTAACTAAACTAAATCAATCAAAGTATAGTTAATATAATAGTTGTAACAATGTGATGAGTGTTATCTTATATTTATTTACAAACCGCTCCGGCCCAGCCTACCCAAGAGGGTGTAAGGCCTTCCACAGGCCGGAGGGGAAACATAAAACAAAAAAAAAATGAGATACATTAAAAAGATTTTACAAAGAACCCCAAGGGGTGAGCGGAACAATTTAAAAATCATCGCTTTCAACAGTGAACTAAAAGAAAAAGACAAAGAGCAAAAACGCAAAGCACAAAAAGATAAAGAGCAAAAACACAAAACGGAAAGGAGGAAAACACAAAAAGCTTAACATTAAAACACAAGACATAAAAAGATTAGGAGCAAAAACAAAAAACTCAAAAAGATTAAGAGCAAAGACGTAAAAACTGAACAGTAAAAACACATACAAAAGATAACCAAATTAAAATCAATAGTATTTAAAACCAAACAGTTACAAACAAAAACCGAGAGACAATACGCATTACAAAAACTGCACAGAAGCACACAAGAGATCTAAAAACTTTGCAATGGGCAAGATAATAATTCAAAACAAAACAATGTCGAAAACTCGAGAACAGTTAACCGAGTAATAGAATGACACCAAGTTGAAGAAAATAATAATAATAAAAATTTCCTGAAACCGGAACACTCCAATTAAGTCAGTTACCTCTATTTTTATAGTGACAAAATACGGTAAATAAAATGATCACCCATTTGTTAATCGTTATGAAAGAGAAAAATAGCCGGGTTCTTAAATGTTGCCATTATTTTTATATTTTGAATTAGAAAAAAATGTTATTTTGAATTTCTTCAAATATTTCTATGCACGGATATTTTATTTCCGGTATAGTTTACTGATTTCTTTAGGAAACGGTTGCCAAGAGTGGCATTGTGATTACAGATTCTTATTAGAATGAAGTTAATTAACTGGCGCATTCGGATATTTTGGAGGTTAGTTTGTATGCTGTAAAATACAAATAAAAATAAACGGTTTTTAAAATAAGCCTTTTCTTCAGTTCTGAATATACTTAGTTCAGAAAATGATTTCTGCAGAACCGTTGGTTTCGAAACCTGAATATACCATGTTTTTTATAAGGTTTAAAACCTTATTCTTAAAGCTTCTTTTTAAATTGGTGCAGCTAATACTAATAGGATTTGTACCCGGAAAATATACATATTATGTGTGCGCGTGTGTACGTGCGCGATATTATTATGGATGCGCGTGATTGTGGCAATACATGCGCGTGTGTGTGCGCGCGTGTGTGTTTTGGGCGTGTGTGTGTGCGCGTGTGTGTGTGTGATTATTTGTGTGTGTGTGCGCGCGTGTGTTATCAATGCGCGAATTGTGTGTGTGAAGAGTGCAATTGTGTATGTGTGTGTGTGAGAGAGGGAGAACATGTTGTATGTGCGTGTGAGAGAGAGATTCGTAATAATTATGTGTGTGTGAGAGAGAGTGCATGTGTGTATGTGTGTGTGTGAGAAAGGGATTATTATATATGTAGTATTCTGTGAGAGAAAGGGCAATCATAATGTGTCTATTGTAGTGTGAGAGAGAGAGTGCATTGTGTATGTGTATGTGAAGAGTGCATGTGTGTAGTGTGTGAGAGGGAATACATGTGGTATGTGTGTGTGAGAGAGAGAGTCATGTGTGATATGTGTGTGTGTGAGAGAGTGCATGTGTGTATGTGTGAGAGAGTGCATGTGTGTATGTGTGTGAGAGAGAGAGTGCATGTGTGTGTGAAGGATGTATTCGTCTTCCTCTAAGAGTTACAGAGAAGACAAAGTGATGTTTTCACACACCATGCCAAGTGCACTTCTGTTTCTGTTTTTTATTTAAATAAAAGCTTGTCTGTATTTCTTCCTTTTAAGAGACGCATTACTCCCTGGGAATTGAAACTATATCTATGTTAAGCAGGTTGTTAGCTGGCGGAAGGCGTTTTCTTGGCGAGCAAAAATAACACATTGTTCTAAATTTCACCTTAACAAAGTGAAACATTTTATAGAACAATGTTTACTTAGTATGCGAGCCGGCGAATCAGTGGGAACGAGTTTAATTAAGAAATTCTTATCGTAAACTCTCAGTTTTTAATCGCCTTGTGGCACCCTTTTCATTGTTGACACTTCTTTAGGAAAGGATCTGCTCTGATCCTTTGCCTCATCCTAAGAGATTAAATTAAAATAAAGTAATTTCAGTTCATTAAGTTGGCAACTCACGTGAGGGAGCGAGAGAAGAAGTATTTGTAATGGTTGTTCGCCGGCGGAGTAGCTCTACGACCTCAGATAGGATTTCGTTTTTGCGTGGTTTTAGTGGAATTAATTGTTTTCTTGTACTTTTTCTTTCGAATCTTGTATTCTTTACCGAGTAGCTATAAACTATTTTGGAATCGATAAGCAAGACAAAAGATTTAATTTCTCCTTGCTAGTTTTCTGGAATCTTAATTGAAATTAAGATCACGCATTCGTCGTTTTACATATTGTGGGAGCTTACTTAAGTAATCAAATTATAAATGAATATATACATAATGCCGAAGATTAGAAGAAAAAAAAGCGCATATATCTCTGAAAATAATGAATGCCGTGATCTGAACGAAGAATAGTTTCAAACATTTTTTTAACGTTTTTTACATTATTTTTTTTCCTCCCCTGATTTTATTATTATTATTTTTTTTTTTTGCTTTTTATTATGAGAATTCTGTTAAAGATTTTAGAGAATGTAACATATGCTAAAGAAAATGATGCATAACGTTAGCTTTTAAATGCTGCAAATTAATTTCTTTATCAACTTCCTTATCTCATAGCAATCGTATTTTTGTCGGAGATTTCAAAGTTTGTATTTGAAACCACTGTAAAACAGACTGCGTGGTTGTTTCACTGTTTTCTTATCAATCATTACTTGTACGTTAAGGATATTTCAGTTCAGGTGTGCAAAACTCTCGAATGTGAAAATTGGCCTAAGACGAAACTGGACTCATGTAGCTATCTTTACTAGGTCGGAAATGCCACCTTCAAATCATAGATGGCGTTGCACGACCGTCGAACTGCCTCAAAATTAGCCTTAGAACTGTCTTTCGCTAACGCCTTACACAGGTAATCGAATGGTCAGTTACGTGAATACGTATATAGCTGATAGGCATTTCGCATCGTTGAAACAATAAAAAAGGAAAATCCAAACGACATGTGTGCAGTTTTTTATGTTAATTCCATAGAAATGTTTTCATGTCTGTTTATTTGCATAGGTCCACCAACATACCAATACAGAATCGGTACTTCTGGAAAAGAGAAAAATTGTTTACCTTCGAATAATTAATACTTTGACTTGATCCAGGTTTCATTTGCCTACGAGATATCAGCATTAATCCTTATGTAAATATGTTAGTAGAGCACTACTAAAATACCACACTCTTATATTTACTCACAATTTACAACTTAAGATTGCTTAGATTTTCGGTTCTTTGCGGGTATATGCGAAGGATAAAATAAAACTTCGTTAAAGTAAACCAAATCAAGAAATATAATAATTGCAAAATAAAGATTTTAGCACTTTCCTTATCAGAAAATGTAATTCTAAGACATGGCGAGCTGCAACAGAACTAAGAAAATCACTGTGGTAATATTTAAAAATTCCATCTCTAAATATATAGGTTGCATAATGGAATAATGTTGAATATTATCAAAAATAAATAATAATAATTTGACATTCTTCTTAAAAATATTTACTTTATCGTTGTGATATATATTACAAGAAATGTCTCAAGCAGAAATGGAAAAAATATATAAACAACGACATATATAAGATATGTTAAATTTATTTCGTTTGAAGTGTTTCGTAAATGGAAAATACGTTTATGAGGAAACGACTTTAAATTAGAGAGATAAATAAGAATTAAAAACAAGTATTGATAAGGAAAACTGAAATAAATATTTAAAATAAACTAATATGCTGCTAACTATGTCAACACATTTACCTTACATATTTACAATAAATTTAAATTTAGTCCATTTGATTCTGTAATGCGCACGTTGTTAGAAAAATTCTTTCAAAAATTATTACCCTACATTCAGAAGAAGTCAAAATCAGAATTTATCAGTGAATTTATTTCTATTAAATTCAAAGCACATAAACATGTTCTTAGGAATTTACTTCTTATTTTTAAATTTAATCGAGAGAATAAAGAAGACAAATGTTGTTGTGATTTTTATAATGCTTAATGCTTATTTTATAGCCCGTGATGTAATATATAAAATGTTATATAAATAGCATTTTATGTTGAAAAATTCTGGCTAGTTTTGTTTTATTCTTGTTAGATTTGATTTTTGAAATACTGAGACTGTCTGAAAATATCTATAGAGTAGAAGTCCAAAAGTAAATTTCTTGTTGCTGGAAGCTTCCTTCGGTCTGCTGAAAATCGAGTTTCGATTTTCCTATTCCGATATCTATTTTTTGACCCTCTTCAGATCAAGAAAATATTTTTTTATAATATTTACGTGCCTGTTACAAATATGACAAGCAATTTTCCTTTCACTTACAGGATATCCGAATTTTTTCATATATTGAGAAACTCAGAAAGTGCTTGACAGCTTGCTGAGAAAGATTTAGAAGTAAAGAACTTCAACACTTGGGGATCTACGTATTTTTAATATTTGTTTTGTAATTTTCGGTAAGGATTATCCTTCACTTCTTTATAATATTGTATTTAATAAAAGATGTGTTCGAATTTCTAATTATATTTTTGCATATTTATTTAGAATACCAAAAAATACATTAGTTTAAATTATATGAATCTGAAGTGTTGTTTAAATGTTTCTTTAGGGATGTTAAATCCTAAAGTTAAATGTTTCGACTAAAAAAATAATTTAAAATTAAATGTGTTTTTTCTCCTTCTCGGAAAACCGTTATCATTTTCCTAACATTTAACAAAATTTATCCAGAGCAAAATCTAGCCTCGATGACAATTTCATTATTATCATTATTAATTCATTAAAATTGGTATGTAATTCCATTATTATTACTATTTTGAGGATGGCAATATGATTTCTACCAAAGTATTGATGAAAAACACTTTATAATTAAAAATGTCCCATATTTATAGACTTTTGTAATCTGTTACATATAAATCAAGTATTCATTTATAATGGCTTCTTTTTATATACTAGACTTACGCTTAAATAAATGAATCTGCTATAGAAAGTTACTTGTTTACGTTACTTCACAACTAAATCATACCAATTATCGGAATAGTAGTTAAACATTTCTGATGATTAAAGTTTCTATGGAGCCAGTCTTTTCCTACCTTCCCAGAGACCCTTTATTTAATAAAATGGTTATGAGAAGACAGACAAGTAGTGCTAAAACAAGAAGGCATCATTTTGAAGCAGTGAATAGCAATGCTTTTATTCTAAAGTCTGGGTATGCCGCATATATGCGTCCAGGTCGGGTTACGGAGAATTTAACTTTTAGCTTACTTGGTAGATGAAACTCAGAATATTTTATTATGGGGATTTTTTCGAAGTAACACAAACATCTCTTTTCAGGTGATACTTACAAGTGATAAGGTCTGCGTTTTTCCTCGACCGTCCGTGGAGTTCCTATTCTTGTTCTCCCTCAATATCAATCAAACTACCGGACACGCATGGAGTAAATAAATAGGATAGAGGAATAAAACGATAAATTTTGTGATTGGAGGAGAGACAAGTTATTTACGCGAATAGGGGGAGATGCTAATCGTTTAATGGTACAGAATCTGTAGCAGACCGCACGCAAAGGCAAAAGTTCTCAAATGGCAGCTTTTGCACCACTCGCAAGGAAAATAGCAAACGCTCAGATGACGGTGAAATGTGTAAATTGTGTTTATTCTTTACCTAAGACCAATTAAGGTTCAAATACGCATTCTAACACTACGCGCTGCTCCTATCAAAGTGTCACTTTTGTTGAAGCATTCAAGACTTATTAAACGTACTTGTCGTATGTTGTTGATACTCGTGAATTTTATGCCATTGTTTTGTTATCAGAATTCTATTTTCGTAGCAGGCCCGCGGTGGCAAAGTGGTAAGGTCTCGGCTTTGGAGGCGGATAGTTCCAAGCTCGAAACCCGATTCCACCGAAGATCCGCCGTGTATGAGGCCCGTTGCACGCTAAATCATACGTAGGGGCCAAACGTCCCCCCCGTTGGTGTGGCGCAAAAATACCCACATTGGCCCGGCCTACCCAAGAAGGGTGCAAGGCCGGTAGAGGACCAGCGGGGAGAGAGCCGCTCCATCAGCATGTAGAGGACGGGATTTATTGGGTACAATAAGATAAGATGATACAGGGGCAGCAATTTTAAATACAAGAGAGCTGGGAGTGTAAACATGGTTCGACCCACCTTGGTGGGGAGAGAATAGTTTGATTTACTGCAAGGAACAGTAAAAATATATAAAAAATAAATAAGTATTGAAAAAAAAACAAACAAATAAACACAGAAAAAGCAGTAGAAATCAGATATATAAATGATTCGAAGATTGAAACCCCATACTATAAAAACAAAACACGCACAGACGTTAATATAACTAAACTAATCTTCGTAGTTTCAAGCGAGTTAAAATAAAACTGATCTTACATTCCAATAAATTTCCACATCTAACATTGGATATATTCTCAATCATCCTGTTTGGTAATCTTCTTGAAATTAAAGTTTCTACTCAATTTCGTCTTCACATTTTCAACAAATTATTAATTCAGAAAAGTCTCTACACCTGTGCGTTTTTATTTTTACTTTGGAACAAGGCATTTCAGCCAGTGGTGTCGTTATAGGTTGTATGACTGGCAAAATACCACTGACAAATGGTCCCCATCCTAAGTTTACTTTAATTTAGTTGCGCTTACATCCCGTTTCGCTGCAATACGACGGCTATTTTGGGACAAACCTCGTGATTTTGGTCTGACGAGAACGACACCTGAGCCGTCACCCCTCTCAACAGTCGTCCGCACCACACCAGAGGAATATCATTTGGCCCCGATGGATTTCACGCACACCAGATCCGCTTAGGCGACGATTTTTCGACAGAATCGGGTATCGAACCTGGAATCTTCTGTCTCCGAAGCCGAGAAATTACTACCAGGCCATCACGCCCATGTGCCCGGGCCGAACTGTCTCATTTATTCAGGTACAAATTGAGGATTTCTTGGTCTGAACGTTGGATTGTAAAGAAATAATAAATACTTTTGATGAAAAGAAACTTCAAAATAAACAAATTAAATTAATTGTGAAATATTTTTCATTTTTAAAGAAAAAAGAAAAGTTGAGTCAAATAAAAATCTGAATAAATACTGTCTGATTACGTCTGTTAATTAAAAAAATCCTTAAAAGCAACCAATGACATTATAATGAGCAATTAAGCATCTATAAATTGCTGATAAATGAGTTTAACATGTAGTATTAGTAAGTAAGTAAGTAGTAGTATGAGTAAGATGTATATTAAGTTAAATAAATGAGTTTAAGAATTAGTGATAGTAATTTTTTTTAATTTTCTAAGGGTTAAACATTAACCGGGGCTCCAATAGTATATAATTATGCCACTGATCTCAATATACCATAATTTCGCAGAATGACTTTTCTTGACACATTACATTTTTCATAGTCGTGAGCTATGGTTACTTGCTTCGTATTATCCTTACATAGCGTATTCAGATTTCCCTGAAACAGACCATGACTAGCAATTATGTTGTTGTCTTTATTTCTTACTAGCCGCCTTTGTCGACCAGCTGGTTCGCCCTTTTATATTTTTTTTTATTTAACATTAATTAAAGCATTCCCCGTCGCAGTTTCTCCCACGATAACTCAGGAAAGATGAATAAAAAAGTGATTATTTTATTGTATTTGTCAGATAGTAAAATAGCTAAAGACTTAAATTTTAAAATGACAGTGATACAATTCTGTATGATGTATCACAGCTAACGAAACATAAATATTGCATTTCAAATAACTCTCACTCAATTCATCCATCATTCATCGGTAGGAAGATCAACACTGAATAGGGTCGCGAAAGCCCGATCTGGAAAGCTGTACACTTAAGCCTAACAAAATGTGAATAAAAACTTACCTATCATACAATATACAAAAATTTAAAAGCGTTTTCATGCCTCATAATTTTAAAATGACAGGAAAGCAAGAGATTAAATGCTTGAATACAAAAACAAAAAATCCTGAAATGAAATGCCTGTTGCAATGTGTTAAAGAAAATATTACTTTGAAGCAGGTGCGATAAAATATTTCAGCAATGCAATGAATATTAAAGTGAAAATTCTGCTTTGGAGTTAATTTCCCAAGAAAACAATTTATACTATCACAACCGTAACAATTGCAAAAGCGAGTGAATAAAATATTTTCTGAAATAATGAGATGGTTTGAATTTTTTTACAATAAAAAACAGTGTTACAATTCATATTTTAAAACATTTTGCGACATTAATTAAAATTCAACAAAATATCGCATGGAAATAAGATTCGTATCATTGAAAAGTTAATGTTTTTACCTTTAAGATGATGCAAAGATGGGTTTTTTTGCTATAATAGGTTCCGAAATTATTCAGGAAAGGCGTTAAAATTTAAGGTTATTTTTAATTAATTTAAATTTTAATTAAAATTTCGAAAAATCCTTTCTTAGTGAGCACTTACTTCCCAAGAAGCTACCGCCTGCCTAATTTGAAGCTTCTAGTCCCAGTGGTTTGGGAGATTTTGTGATGAGTGAGTCATAGTATTTGCCTTTTATATATAAAGATTAGCCTGAACTTAAATTGTTCGAACTCCTATATAGGATTTCCCCATATAATTTTGATTATGGAGCTTAAAAACAATCAACTTTAAGAAGTAGAATAAATTTATAAATAAATTATTTCAATAAATAATTATTTATAATGAATTATTATAAATTATTATTAATATTTGTTATAAATTATTTAAAATAAATAATTTTAAAAAATCAACTAAACAATAAAAAACTATGAAAATCAATATCATTCAAAGAAAGCAAAAAACTAAGATAAATTCTCTGAGAGAACCAAATTAAACGCACAGAATCCATTGCAGTCCACTTTATCAAGGGCTGAGTTCTATATTCGAAATGGATTCAAAATATTTGGGAAATTTTCCTGGGAATTTTTTTTTCCAAATATTTCAAATCCATTTCGAATGAAGTCCTCAGCCCCTTGATGAAATGGACTAGAATGGATTGTTGTTCGTTTAATTCGATTGTCTCAGAGTATTTATCTTAGTTTTTTGCTTTATTTGAATAATTTTGATTTCAATTTTGATTATTTGATTCAACAAAAGCACAGAGTAAAGAGAATATAATTAACATAAACTGTAAGGTTGAAATTCTCCTTTATGAAATAAGTACCAAAATTTTTTGTCATTAGTGTTTTGAAATTTTTTCGGCATTATTAATTAATAAAAATGACTAAATATTGTTAGTTATACTCCAGTTTGTTCTAGTTTGTAATCTGTAAACATTCTCTTTGAAGTAAAAAGGCAGATTTTAACATTTTACAAAATATACCAAGAATTCTTCATGCCCTATATCTATCTCCCATTTAGAAAAAGTATATGCTTCAACACAGTCAGAATCATAGAACGTCTTTAGAAAGAATGGTCCTTTTTAAAAAAGAATCTCAAAAAAATTTTATATTATTTTCATATATTTTACTGAAAATTTAATTTTTAGCAAGCTATCTTCAGATATCGTATCTATCGCACACATGCATAGTATTCAATATAAATATGTTTTATACGAAATTACAGTTATTCATTTTTTTCAGCAGTTAGCTGAAGATGCAGTGAAGAAATTGCAAAAAAAATAAATTTATTACTAATTAAGAAAATATCAAATATGAAAGATGGTTATTTCAGAGTTGATGTCTTTACATTTCCATTTTCAGACATTATCAAGCATATTTAAAATGCCGTCGATTTATGCTTACATTTTCATTCTAGATAAGTCTTCAAAGTTATTTTCTGAATCTGTAAATACAATTTTGCAAGTTTTTCACCAGCAGAAGTGTTTGGGAAAAATTATTTTAAGTATTTATATCTTATACATTTTAATTATTTGTATTTTATTGTTTTTTATTACTTACTAAAAGTATTTTAAGTATTAAAAGTAGTTTGAGTAGATGATTAAAGATGATTAATTAAGATTTTAATAAAATTAAGATTTTAAAAGACTGGCAACTTGCAAAAGAAGAGCTTGAGGTATGATTGATTTATAGGACATAACATTGTTACTTAACAATAATGCGATCGATTATTGATCTGAGAGAACGGAATTTATTGAATTTCTAAAATAGGAATAAAAATGTTTCCATTTTAATTTTTTAAATTGAAATAAGCTATATATTATACATGGCTCAAATTATATATTTAAATTTTTGATTCACAAAGCATGAGATTAAATTCTCTTGTGGAAGACCAAAATTTACACTTAGTTCTCAAAACAAGTGTGATCCAAATTATATACTGGTTCTCGAAATTCTAATACTATCAATTTTAAGAAGAATATTTAAACTTTAAATCTGCACAAATCCAAAATTTTGTTCTAAAAATAAGAAGCGCAGATGTTAAAAATTTTCTAAAATACCTTAAATATAAATCTGAAGATGTGTAATTGTAAATATGTCAACTTGTAAATATTATTAACTTAGTTAAAAGTGTTCATTCAAAAAATTATATACTGGTGCCGTATTTTGAAATGAATGAATTCCCTATACGTTACGGGCGTTTTATTTCTGATTAATATTCATTAAAACTAAGACCGAAAAAAATATCCAGACATCCAAAACGTGCATATTTTTTTGGTCAGTAAACAACGTAAGAAAAAAAATATAAAAACTGACAATTAATGCTCATAATTTATTTTTAGCTTATTAATAACATTTTAAAACGGGTAATATATTTTCTACAGTAAATATTCTTTCTAATTTTTTTAAACCAAAATTTCAGTATCATTATGAAACTCTCTTCCTATGTTTCTTTTACGTAACGTATGAAGCATTTCTTGCAATGTAATCCGTCATTGTCATACTATATGAAGAAGACATAAATTTGCCGAACCGTTTTACAGCATCTGGGATTGTTCTCAGGAGGCAAGGATAGCAGTGTGAAGAATGATAGTATTTTAGAGTTTTTGTTTATTTTAAAAGGCGGATTTCTTTCGATATTTAGGTTTCTCTGATATGAACTTTTGATTAATTATGATATATCGTTCATATATTTTTCTAGAGCATTGAATTCCAATAACATTTTAGGATAGTTTGAAATATATATATATACACTATATGCCCAAAAGTATCCGGACACTTGCAGATTTTCACATTTTTTAGAATTTCTCCGGAATGGTTTAACTGACTGCCTTTAAACTTCGGACATCTAAAGAATAGATAATAACTCACATTTTACATTGAAGATTTGGTTCTGAGGGCAATTAGGGGTCCGTCTACAAACTGATGAAGACAAAAACGTATTTGGCTCACCCCGCTTTACAGAATACTGATAACAAGATGAAACTTTCAGGAATGGTAATGTTTAATGTGCATAATATTCACATGAATTTTTGTAAACTCAACACAGATATTTGGGAAGATATAAAGGTTTTCTTAAAAAATCCCAAATTTTCCACCTGTTTTTTTACTTATAACATGCAGAATTTTCTTTTATATTATAGGAAACTTACAGAAAAGATGACAATATGTTAGAGAAGCATTTTGTAAAATTTGGAAAAGAAATTTTGAATATTACAGGAATTATGAGCATTTTTAGTAAATAATGCTTTACGGCGCATGCGCGAGACATAGTGTAATGTTTCTTTCACAACTTTAAAGCCAGATATATAGGGCAACTTTTATTAAAAAATTCAGTTCCATATAGCAAGTATTCAGAAAGATATCGGCATTACAACGAGCAGAATTTTAGCTCCTGTCGAAGGGAAGCTAAAAGATGAGGGGTTGTACACAAATTGATATTTTTAAACTTATATCTTTAAATAGTTATATTGAATTGTATAGTGGTTAGAATTTGCTGACTACCCATGAAGAATTATTACGTGCATAGCTTAAATTCCAGCTAATAAGGCACTATAAATAACAAAAATTTTATTACTTTAATTATATAATTTACATGATTATTAACAAGTTACATATTACAATTTTACGGCCAAACGGTATTTTTAAATGTATTTCTTTTATGGCGAAACGATTTTTTATCTAATTAATTTCTTTTCTTAAAATATTTTAATAATTCTACATATATATTTTTTTATTCGTTACGAATATTAGATGTGTTCATGGGTATTCAGCAAATTCTAACCACTATACAATTCAATATAATTATTTAAAGATATAAGTTTTAAAAATATCAATTTGTGTACACCCCCTCTTCTTTTAGCTTCCCCTCGACAGGAGCTGAAATTCTGCTCGTTGTAATGTCGATATCTTTCTGAATACTAATGATATTGAACTGAATGTTTTAATAAAAGTTGCCCTATATATCTGGCTTTAAAATTGTGAAAGAAAAATTACACTATGTTTCGCGCATGCGCCGTAAAACATTATTTACTAAAAATGCTCATAATTACTGTAATATTCAAGATTTCTTTTCCACATTTTTACAAAATGCGTCTCTAAGATATTGTCATCTTTTTCGTAAGTTTTGTGTAATATAACAGAAATCTCTGCATGTTATAAGCAAAACACAGGTGGGAAAATTTGAGATTTTTTAAGAAAACCTTTATATCTTCCCAAATATTTGTGCTGAGTTTACGAAAATTCCTGTGAATATTATGCGCATTAAACATTACCATTTCTGAAAGTTTCATCTTGTTATCAGAATTCTGTAAAGCGGAGTGGGCCAAATACGTTTTTGTCTTCATCAGTTTGTAGACGGTCCCCTAATTGCTCTCAGGACCGAATCTTCAATGTAAAATGTGAGTTATTGTCTATTCATTATATGCTCGAAGTTTAAAGGCAGTCAGTTAAACCATTCAGGAGAAATTCTAAAAAATGTGAAAATTTGCTAGTGTCCGGATACTTTTGGGCATATAGTGTATATATATATATATATATAATAGCATCATTGTTTCGGTGAAGTGTAAAAATGCAATTCCAAAGAAGACAGCAGTCGTTGACGAATGATGAACAGTTTCTTTGTTTAATTTATAGGTTTCAGCTGATTTGGGGATCATTGATAAAAATATCAAGACATACTTAAAATATGAAGAGACGCGAAGCTCAGTCACCGGCGATAAAGAAAAAAGCTCCGCCGAAGCGGGCGTCTGGTAGGATGGTTACATGGTTTTAGAAAGAGAGAGTTGCACCATCGCAGCAAGATTAAATAGTAGTTGAAGAAGGTAATTTTCCAGGAAGACTCGTGACTCGGAAGTGAAAGTCGCACTGCGCTTATTACGATGAAAGTAGAAGTAATTTAAAATAAAGTATCATTAAAAATAATTTAAGAAAGTTAAAAAATTAAGTTAATACAGTTTTATAACAAATATATATATATAATCTAAATCCAAATAAAACCAGTATACAAACATACAGAAATAAACAAGAATTAAATCCTATATCAAATAGTCATTAATTGAACTATACATCACTTTTAAATAAAATCTAATAAATTGAAATTACTAATGATACCATAAACAAAAATCAAGTTTAAACATTATAATTTAAACATTATATATATATATATATATATATAATGCTCAAGTCATAACAATATTGATAACTATTGAATTGGTGTGTTATAAGAAATATACATTTTCGTTTCTAATCTTGAAAGATTTTGGGGATTTATTCCCCTATTTTTTCGTTCTCCCAACAATTGGCTTTCGCAGAGGGTTGGCGCCACAAAATCCAGATTTAATGCGACACATATCAGTTCCCAAGGCGGTTAGGCATTTGATTGTTGGCTGTCTTTTTTCCTAGTGTAATAGTCTTTAATTCAACTATCTTTTGTATTTCATTTGTATGATTATTGATAAGGTAATTTGATTTTGATTTTAATTCTTAGATTAACATTTGTAAGAAATTTTGACAAATTGTGAAATTGAAAAATTCCACGTGCTAAAATTATTTATATAAATATAATATTTCATATGAGAACTTTACTTTTTAGATTCATAATAAAATCTTTGTAAATTTACTGTTATTGAATTAATATGATAAAATATAATATGGTTTACTCAGATTTTTTAGAAACATGCTCACCAACCTCGACAAATTGCAGATTTCCATGAAGTTCATGTACAATTTAACATGGCTATTAACTCTCAATGTGTGAGAGCCGCGATGGCATAGTGGTAAGGTCTCGGCCTCGGAGCCGGAGGGCTCCAGACAAAAACACGATTCAACTTAAAATCCGTCGTGGTTTTTGACATGATGCCAGTTGAATCAGACATGGGTCAAACGTCCTCCTGCTGGTGTGTCTCGTAAGTTCAGAGAAGGAGCTGCCGCTCAGGTGTCTGCCTCGTCATCTGACCGCGGTTCAAAATTATGAGGCCAGTCCTCGATATAAATATTCCTGGAGTTGCTTCAAAACGGGACGTAAATATAACTAAACTAAATTAACAATATATGTATATGTGATGGAAAGAATTTGCGCAGATTATTAAAAAAGCTTTATGTATTTAGTTATTTTTCCTTCAGAAATTTTATAATTGGAAATTTGAGTGGAAAATTAATCAAAATAAACATAACATCACTAAAAAAGAAAGCTAATTTTGTTCTTTATTGCTGAACTAAAATAAACATAACATCACTGAAAAAGAAAGCTAATTTTGTTCCTTATTGCTGAACTAAAATAAACATAAGATCACTGAAAAAGAAAGCTAATTTTGTTCTTTAGTGCTGAACTAAAATCTACCTACTACCTAAAATGCTTGTTTAGGGTCAATTACGCATAAGAAATACACGAAATTTCCAATTTGAAGTTCATGAAAACAAGATGTTAAGCCATCTATGCTGTGTTTCGTTGTATTATACCAAATATTGATGATAAATGCATTAGCATTTTAAATTAAATGTCTTAAAAGGGGAGTTGGAACTCTAAGTCCGTTAACCCTAACCTTGTTACTTCGATGTATAATTTCTAAAACTCTGTTATAGATTCGTGTTAGAAATCTTTATACAAGTAAAGTACATCTTTCTCAGTATACTGTAACGATGTTTTTTAACAAAATTCAAAAATTTATTCTTTACAAATTTTTTGTGTCGAAACAAAAGAAGGGAAATTGGCCATTTCGATGTACCTTTTTTCAAAATCTGTTATAGATACATGTTTGAAACTTTTTATACAAATAATGTACACCTTTCTCATTATACTGAAATGAGCGTTTTATTTAAAAAACTCAAAACTTTATTTTCTTCAATTTTTTGTGTCAAAATAGAGTAAAATTTTACTATGTCTAATTAAATATTTTGTAACTTTATAAAAAAATAAAAATTATCCAAAAGCTCATGTCAGTATAATGAGAAAAGTGTACTTTACTTCCATAAAAAATTTCAAACATGTATCTATAAAAGATTTTAAAAAAAGGTACATCGAAGTGGCCAATTTAACATTTTTTGTTTTGACACGAAAAAATTTGTAAAGAATAGATTTTTGAATTTTAAAAAAATCATTTTAGTATAATGAGAAAAAATTACTTTACTTGTACAAAAAATTTCAAACATGAATCTATATCAGATTTTGAGAAAATGTACATTGAATTGGCCAATTTAACATTTGCGTACTTAGAGTTCCAACTGCCCTTTAAAGAAAAACCGAATCATTTTTCTTTAAACTTTTATTATTGTTTACTATTGTTAAAACTCATATATTGTATATTGATGATTTAAACCAAAGTCCGGGAATTCAACAATAGACAAAATTTAATTTTATCTTAAGTATCTTTCATAGTACAAATTATTTTTCAAACGTATACAAATTTTATATCTTTTTAATATTTGATACCTGAAATATGGAGAATGGGCAATACGAAACGAATATCAAAAAATCAGCTTTCAGAGGAATTTATACATATTGTTACGAACATGGAATGTAGCTTCCCAGCAATGTTAGTCTTATGGTTGGAAAGAGAGTTTTACAAGGTTAAGCATGGATTGACGGGCAGCGGTTATTCCGGGATCCCTGACCTTGGCGACAAATTTGGCGACCTTGGCGACAAATAGATGATTCCAGAAAATGCAACTCTTTTCTCGATATTTCTATTAAGAAAGGGAATACGCTTGAATATACGAGAAAACTCCTTGTGACGTCACGGCCTGTCGGAGAGAGTATATAAGGACAGCGCCTGTATCAGAGGGAGTAGTGTTTTTCCACTGGAACGACTTTAGAGTTTCGTCTGCAGCGCCAGCTAGGAAGCTGGTGAGCTGAGGGATATTGAAAGTGCTATTATTGTCGTTATTAGTTATTTGCTGACTGATTGTGTTGCTAAATATCAAAGTGCTGAACTGTTATTACCTGTGAATTGTTGTCTATTTACGTTGCTAATCTGTGCAAGAACTATTGTTCCCTGTACCTGTGCTACGTGTTTTCCCGCATATTTGTGAATAAACCTTCATTCTCCATTATCCTGCGTGTTGGATTGTTTACGCCATACACCCACAGAAAGACTTTTGTAACAACACTCACTCTCCATTCAACGAAATATGGAAAAAGAGAGAGAATGACGGCTATGTAACAGTTTGTGCTAAAATCTTACACACTGTACAAACGTTTCTAAAGGCAATCCTTAATATTACGGTAATCCATTAGCTCCCAGCTGATCAGTGATATCGTGCCTAATTTTAACCTTTATTTTAGTTGATTGCTTGGGAATCTTATAAAAATTTAAAACATAAATTTTAATGTCTTTTCCATTTGCTTAGGTTCTAAAGGATTCAATATTGCAAAATAAATTATTCTAAATATACAGCATCATTTTCAGAATGTATAAATACTATTTAATAAGATTTTGTTTAAATTTGTTTCATGAGAAGACAATAAAGGAGTTAAAATTCGTTCATTCATAACAGAAGTTCGAATCAGTTCAGACAATAATAAATAAAATTTAGAATATGCATTTGTCGTCTCAGTCCTCGATTCCCGAAATCCAGTAAGAAAATGAAATAAGCAATGGGCTATCTCAGAACAAATACAAGATAAATTATTTCTGTTCTACGAATAATATTGCAAACAGATTTTAGATAAATTGTTTCTGTTCTGAGAATATTATCGGTAACGATTTTCGAAAGACTTCTCTGGAACGACTCCCCCCCCCCCCGTTTTCTCTAAACGAGTTCTCAGAAAATTTATTCATGGTGTTGTTTGCATTCATGTAAAAATATATAGTATAGAGTTGTAAACTTTTTATTTCAGAGAAAATGTTGGATAAGGATTGTCCTCTTACAAACAGTTGGAAAGAAAATTCTCCTTAGCAGAACAAAACTTGTACATCAAATCAATTTAATGTTCCAAATCTTTTCATTCTTTTTATCTGGAGCGTATTATTGGTAATTTAACATAAATAGTTTCTATTATGATAGAACTATTGATAACGATTTTCGTAAAACTTCACTAAAATGACCGACCCCCACCTCCACCCATTCGTCTAAATGAGTTCGCAGAAAATTAATTTATGGTTTTTATTTGCATTCATGCAAAAAATATTTAGTATAGAGCTGTTAACTTCAAAGTTCAAAGAAAATGTTGAATAATCATTATACTCTCACAAACATTTGAAAAATCATTATCAAAATAGAACCTGTACATCAAAACATACATTTTAATAAAAAAATTAATACTGCATAGCTTTTCATTCTTTTTATTTGGAGCTTATTGAGGCATATCGTGAAGAATGCTATTATTTATTGAGTTTATAGTCAAAATATATAAAAAGTTTTCATATATTTTACTGCAAAATAAGTAAAAGAAAATATTGGGCTTAAAATATATCATCTCAAACCTGATTTATGTTATAACAAGTTAGAAATTTATAGTGTAAATGTTACAATTTTGATTCAGAACAATATCGAAATATTCTGTAGATCTTTTTATCAGATGCAAATTTACTTTTGGCTACGAATACAAGTGTATAACAAAGAAATCCTACATTTGGTCGGAAAAAATAATTATTCAACTCTCAAAGTGAATGTTTTCTTCGAAAACCGAATCCAAAACACACTTCAGTTTTAATTTTATATTCTAATAACCGACAGAAAAAAGAGAACGCCATTGAAGCAAAGAGAAACGTCTTCGAAATAATAGTATCATTTAATAAATTTGTTTTTAGAATACGTATAAAACATTTTGATACTTTACTGTAAAAGAAATAACAGAAATATTTCGCTCCAAATGTAAACAGGCAACTCTGACTTTTATTACCACACAATGCAAATAAATGGAATTCTGCATTTGCCACATTTTTGAATTCTGATGCAGAAGAGCACCAAAATATCCAGTATATTTCTTCATCAGATACAAACTTGTTTTTAACTAAGAACCCAAGAGCATAACAAAGAAATCCTGTATTCTG
The DNA here is from genome assembly GCA_013235015.1 of Araneus ventricosus. Taxonomy (NCBI): domain Eukaryota; kingdom Metazoa; phylum Arthropoda; class Arachnida; order Araneae; family Araneidae; genus Araneus; species Araneus ventricosus. Next base: position 1,092,078 of record BGPR01000074.1, read on the forward strand.
ACACAAAAGAATAATTTTTCTTCACAATTCAAACTGAGCGATTCCTTTCAAGAAAAGCGACCCGAAAAAGACTTCAGCTTTTTATTCTTCTAATCAAGGGAGAAAAGTGAGGCATATTTGGCGGCCTCACGCAAAGAAGCCGGGGCAAATCTGTAAAATCCAGTTTTCCCCACCTCGCGTGCTAAAACTCATTAGCCAGCGAAGTGATGGTGGAAATCATTTTAACTTTAATGCAATCCAGTCGCACCTGAAAATTTACTTTCACTACCGAGCTCGCCAAACAGCGAGGAGGAACGACCTAAGTCCGATCCACTCGGTGAAAAAGCGAGAAGTTATTCTTTTTTCCTTTCCAAGGGATTCTCTGAATGTAATTTTGAAGCTAGGTAATCTTATCGGACATAACTCGGAAAAGAATGGGGGTTTATTGTCTTTTAGTGTCATTACATGTAAGCACTGTAATCCCTGGAGGTGTGCTGGTTCTGAATAAATCATTCTTACACGTCAAGACCAATGCAGTTTGTGGAAAAGTTTTGCTCGTCTCTTGTTTTATTCTGGGGAGGTCTTAAAATTTAGGAACTTGGGACTTACGCACGGCGGTAAAAAGTTAATATTAATCTGATGGTAAATTTGTAACTTGTGACGCAGATGAAGTGCATTTTTTAAAATGTTATAGTATTTAGGATATCCAGAAAGTAAGTTCC
>BGPR01000074.1:1092894-1125556 GCA_013235015.1 Araneus ventricosus
ACGCACGGCAGTAAAAAGTTAATATTAATCTGATGGTAAATTTGTAACTTATGGCGTAGATGAAGTGCATATTTTTTGAAAAGTTATAGTATTTAGGATATCCAGAAAGTAAGCTCCGTTGTCTAATTAGAAGAATAGAAAGTGCATGGAACAGTACACTTTATATTTAACTGAGGTGCATGGCATGCAATACACTCAAACATAACTGCCATCCATGCTAAGGTACTTGTCATAACGAGACAATATAATTTGCATCCCTGTATCGAAGAAAGATGCCACCTGTCATGATAACCAGGTGGTAACAGTTTGTTTCACAGCACTTTCGTTCCTGCAATCTCTTGCTAAAAAGAAAAGCCTTAAGGTTTCAGAAATTCATGGAAATCAGAAGATGTGAGGTCTGGACGTTTGGGGGAATGGAGGAAAGTTAAAATCTGTGATGAGTCTTTGCCTTGAGGCGTATCGATTTCCTAAATACATTATCGCAATCCTGTGCAAATCATCTGTATTGCTGTCCTCCCCAACAATGATGTTCCTTTCTTGCAGATTGTTTAAACTAATCGGCGCGGAAAAGCATTGTTGGGATTGCAGTGCAGTTGCGAGCTAACGGAACTTACATTCAGAATAACCCATACATATAAGTAATGCGTATTAAAATATTTATGTTTTGCTTAACTAGACGTATAGACAGCATATAGGGATGAAGTTCTTCAAGATGATTTATGATAGCTTGGAGAATATCTGCATCGTTACTATCGGAAATCAAATCCTTTCCAACGGAAGTTCCTTTATTGCTTCTACGGCAGGTCTATATTATATATATCTAACTTTTTTTCGTTTTTAGCGTGTTTTCAACACCTATATTTGTGCTTAAAACATATGAAAATAGCACTTAGAACTAATATAGGTGAGCTTATTTGACATGATAGGGGTTAAACAACATTATCATCAGTTTATTTTATTAAAAGAAATATTTTATAATATAGAAACTGGTGGGAACGTTTTCAGCATTTGTAGGAAAGAATAAAGACCAATAATGTAATTTTTAATAGATTTCGAAATTAAGCTATTTAAAAGCTTGGTAGTAACAGAGAATAATAAAAAAATATTATCAATTTTATTTTAAGAGAAATTTTAGGAATAAAATCTACGATTATATTACAAACACATCATTAGTACATTAAATTATCGTCGTAGCCTTATATTGTACGATTACCAAGAGTCTAGTCATTGGCCAAGTATGTTCGAATAAGTAGAAGAAACTTCTGTAAACTACGTATACATAGGAAATATTAATATGTGATAGACAGAATTCGGGTTTCAGCTCGCGTTCCTATTCTGTGGTGTAGAGATTTTCCTCATTAGCCTTTATATTTAGCATGGATGCAGGCCAGAGGAGAAAGTCTTCACTCTTCGATGATAATGATTTTCTAATGAATAGAATACAACACAAAATTTTAAAATTAAATCACAAGAAAATTATATTTTCATCTTCGAAAAATTATGAAACAGAAGACATTTCTGATTGCCTATTAATATTCTTTCTTTTAATCTTTATATTTTGCAATTAATTGTTAGAGTTCGGGTGGAAATATTTTAGAGATCATAATTTATATTTTAAATTAGTTATTTAAATTCAGCTTTTTTTTTTTTTTTTTATTTTGAAACCCGAGCATACTTCATTCAGCTGCTTTCCAACGGTATCTAATTATGAAACTTAAAAGAAATCATTGGAATTTTTAACAGCTCCTATAATTCAAATGAATCGAATTTAATTACAATATAATAATGCAAATTATACCACGTATAAGATGTTCGCGAATTACAAAAGTAATTATATATTAATCCTGAAATTTGAGCTATAAAGATGTTCCTCATTTTTTTTATAAAATAAGTTTTTATTTCTTAAGCTTCTAAGCTCCTTCAAAATCATTTTTATTTGAAGAGAACAATCACTCGTAACACACGGAAATCACTTATTATATAAAGTTTGTTTTAAATTGCTCTTCTAATAGCCTTTTATAGTTAAAATAATGCAAAGGATTTAAGATGTTTTAATGAAAAGATATAAAAATTCGCAATTCCATATAGTTTTAAAAATTTTCAGAAAACATGCTTCCTATTATTTTTTTAAATTTTAAAATCTTAATTTCAGCACCGTAAATTAATATTTTTTATAACCTGCAATTATTTTCTAAACATATTTTAATGCAATCTAAAATTTTAGTGTTATGTTTACCTGAAATCTTAAATTAAAATTTAATGGAACAATATGAAGCATGAGGGAATGGCTGATGAGGCTCATTTGTTTTATAAATTTCAATTAAGTGAAAGTAATGAAATATATTGCCTAAAGTTTTGTATTTTTTGAATTTAGTAAATATAGAAGATTAATTGATTTATAATTGGGAATTTTATCGCCTTTAACCGCCTTTAAAAATAATCCGATAATGTTTTACTACAAAGATAAGTCATTTAAAACCGATAACTTAAATATTCTCCTAGTGCGTCGTGCGTGCTGCAAATTATTTTTAAACTTATAAGCTAAAAATGTCATTCTACATAGATATGTAAATTATGTACAGGGCGGTCATAAATTATTGGACCATTTCAAAAATTAATAAAAAACAAATAATGTAGTAACTACAGGTTTTTTTTCAAATGAGAGCGCACTTTAAAAAGTTTTTTTCAGATAGGTAACGCGCCGTTACGGTGGTCTAGCTGGTCGTAAATTATTGAACATCTCCCATTTTTGAGAGCCATTATCTGCGAAACTATTAAAACTACAAGAAAAATAGTGCATGTGTTTGTACGGCATTTTATGCTGCTTAATTTGTTAAATCAATTGTAATTCGAAAACTGAATAATTTTCGAGATATTGAAGAAAAACTAGAAAAGGAAACCAGGAAACGCGCATCGACTTCTGGTGATTGGTAGCCATTGCATATAGAAACATCTCGCCGTAGCAAATTTAGAGCACCGTAATGGTACGCTACCTAACTGAGAAAAAAACTTTTTTATTTTCTCTATAATTTAGAAAAAGGCGCAGTTGTAACATTATTAGTTTTTTCATTAATTTTTGGAATGGGTTTTTATGGCCACCCTGTAGAATCATCGAATATTCCCAATGTTCTACGGATTTTTAGTTAAATCAATATGACTACGATCAAAAATATAATAGAGAAACAAACCAGTTTAAGTTGTTAACAGAGAACGTCAATTCATCTTCACGGTCGAAACCATGTAATATTCCATAGAAAATTCTTTAAAAGTACAGAGGGTATTTGCACATTTTTAGAACAATTTTTATGGTATTTTAAGGACTATCTTACATATTTTTTGTGTTTGAAATGTTCAGTTTCATAGCTCGTATTCATAACTATCTTCCTACATCGTAACTTTCATGACAATAATGATTTTTGTGGTATCAGAGGAGGTATTTTTTCCCATTTCTCTTGAAAAGCTTTCCAAAGTCCAGGAAAGGTCGTAGGTCAACGTTTTGATAATGCGGTTTTTAAATCTCAAAAACTCATGGGTGGTAAAAAACTATTTACCAGGAATATCAGTGAAGGTTATTGTCTTAATATCCACTTTTTGTTCTATTTTGTGCAGGAAATTGGCAGTGGATTGTGAGGTGCAGCTGCTTGACTTGTTTAGTGGAGTTCTACTGATTGATGGCAATGTGGGTAACGATTTGTTATTTCATATTTGAAGATTATAGATAAAATATGCTCCTGATAGTATGTGGAGTTAATCTTAACATTTTTATCGACATTCTTTAGATTTATTTTGCCATTATGGAAAAAACAGCAACAATCATAATTTCCTTAGAAAAATTTTTTTAGATTCTTTGAACCATGTTTTAAGATTTTTTCTCCTCTTGGATGATAATAACTTGATTTTCTCCTTGAAGTCCTTTAAATAGACTCGAGTTTCATCAATTTTCAAAACATGTTTTCCACTTATATCGGAATAAATGCTTTTTATAAAGAATTCCGTGGCGCGTGCTTCGTTCAGCTATATGAAGTAGGGAAAAAAGATGAAAATCGTATTTTTTTGCCTGTTTGGGATTGAAATCAGCGTTAATAATTATTTTGCAATTGATACTGAGCATTGTAATGATTTTGCAACAAATGATTTGGAGGAATTTTTTTAACATTAAAGATCTCGCCTTTGCAATATTCGAAGAACTGCGTTTTTTCCTTGGATACGTATTTGGAACACTTTTGCCGCTTGAAACCAAACTTGGACGATTTTTCGTTTCTTATTAACAATATTACGTATTGTGGCATTAGATATAAAAAACCATGGCTTTCACAGCGACTTTAAGTAACTGAATAAGATTAACTCTCTTTGGAAAGAGAAAGAACGCAGCCTTCCATTCCTCGCTTCTTTAAAAGCGCCATTTTGCATGTAAACAAAAATTTTATGTTGCAAATACTCACTTATAGCTTACAAAATGTAATTTTTGTGAAAATACGTTTTTCCAAGCAAACGAATTTTCCCTACAGCGAAACTAAATCCTTCTAAAAATGTGCAAACACTCTCTGTATTTAAGTAATTTTAATTTCTTCTACAGAATTGTGAGATAATACTTTTATCTTCCGATTGCCTGTGCTTGCTAGATTTCTAAATCACGAATGCTTTAATTTCTTAAATCCTATTTTTCTTCTTGATTTATCTATCTTGCACTTTTTACAAGGATGATTTATTTTGTATGATTATTTGGATAACTGCTGCTGGAAATTAATCATCAAAAATCATTATTTTCTGATTTAAAAATATCAATACTGACAAAGAGTAATTTTTGCTAACTGAAATAATAAACAACATATTATGAGCAGTTTATTTTTTCGACAGGTTAACTTGTTGGCGCCAAAATAAAATATATTCGTAGTGGAAAGTGGGATATGAAAGAGATATCGGGAACAACAGCAAACTCGCCATAAAACGGACGTGAAAGAAAATCAGACTCAAGGTGTGAACTTATATACAACTATGAATGGTTTCTGAAACGAGATTCTAAAACAGTATACAAAACCATATTTTGAGCTATAAGGTTGATTTCTAATATCTCAGTTTTTGTAAATGTTTTATCTTATCTTTAAAAATTGATAATATCACTCAAACCCAAAATAATCACGAGTAAAAAACTTCGCTGACCTTAGAAATAATTCAAAATATATGCATTATTACTGTTGCATGTTAATGAACATAGCAAGAAATTTTAAGATAATTAATTTATTATCTGTGTCATCGAACGAATGAATAAAATTCGTATAATAAAATGTTGTATATCATTTATCGATAAACAAGCATTTCAGTTGACAACCATTGACAATGATCATTTTTACCGATCGACATTGGGCAATGAGTATTTCAAAAGTAATTACTCATTCTCAAAATTTTTTGTAAATACTAATGAAATGAAATTTTAATAATATGCATAATGAAATCAGCATCCAATGATTATATTTTTCTGCGCCGTCAGAAAAGAACTTTTTTTAACTTCTTCAAATAAGGATTTATATATATGTTGTTATTACAAAATCTTTCCCTAAAAATTTAAAAGCATATAAGTAGTACAGAATGCCTCCCGTTGTCCCCTTGCCTGATGCCATAACGGCAAGGGAACTGTAAGTAGTACAAAATGTATTTTGATAATACTTACTTGAAATAAAAATAAAACATTAAAAAATAAAACATAAATAAAAAATAAAACAAATAAAAATCATTTTTATTAGCAAAAATCGACAAAAATTATATCCAGCTGCTACAAATAAATAAGTTTCGCACCAATTAATACTAAAATATTAAAAACCTCTGATTTATTGCATTTGGATATAAGCCCCGAAATACAAACTTAGCATCTGGCGTTTTCAAAGACTTTGGATCATTTTAAAATTCCTGTAATAGGAAATTTTAATTTCTTTTATTGCATTATGTTTCTTACTTGTAAACTATATTAAAGTAGGATTTTATTATAATTATTGATGTAATTCGAATAGGTCCATGGTTTGTCTAACACGCTTTTCAACATTATATAATTTGTCAACAAGATTCTTGACTATAACAAATTGATTTCATGTAAAAAGCTGAAAACATTTTCATTAAAATCAATACCTTTCTGCGAGCATTCCTTTAGTTACTCTTCGAAAGGTGCTTAATTCTTACTTTTATGATTTTAAAAATATTCTCAATATTTCTTTTGAGTATTGGGATAAAATATGTAATTTTTGCTTATTTAATAATTTCATTTACAATGACGAAAGTTTTTTTCTCCAAGCTCATTTTCTTCTATTACTGCAAACCTTTTCTTACATTATTTTGAAAAAAAATTCTACTTACACTTCCTCAGGTTTTCATATATATAGATAATCTTATTGTTTTTAATCATGGAACCTTTATAAATAATTGGCAGAAAATTCATCCTTCAGCCTTGCTTCTTAAACAAACAAACAGTAATCTGTTTGAAGCGGGTTTATTAGATCTGGAAATTAAACATTAATTTTAAAACTTTTCTTTTGATATATATATAACAAGAGAAAGGATTTTAACTTTAATGTCAATCGACCAACCTATTAGTTTTCTAATATTTCTACTAAAATTTTCAGAAACACAATTCTCACACAATTTTTGTGTGACGATATCTCAAGCACTGATTTTGGTAGTCTTTCTGCTAACTGCACGGCTTTTTCTTCTTTCGCTCTGCAACGTTGAAAACTAGTTTGACTGCACCTTTCTCCTTTCACCCACATTTCCACTTGAAATTTGCCTTAAAACTGTCACTCTTGTGCGGATTCTTGCAGTGGTATGCTTTTTTCTCTTTTACATTTTTGTGAAAAATTCTGTGTTTCATATTATATTTTAATTTAGGTCATACGAATTCGGATTTTTAGCTATAGATTTTTTGAAATCGGCATTTTTGTATATTTTTTAATCCAGAATTTTCTCATTTTCTCTTTGGTGTTTTTGAGGGGATAGCGACTATTTTTTATGAATTTCGTATGCAGTGTAACAAAAAAAAGCACTAATTATTATCATAGACAGGCCTCCCCTCCTAATATGCGGATCGCCATGCTATTTTTCAAGTTTTTTGTCTTTCTTTTGTATGTCTTTTTATTTCCTTTATATATATATATATATATATATATATATATATATATATATATATATATATATATATATATATATATATATATATATATATAAAATACAAAACATTAAAAATGCAGCTCTTTTCAAATCCGGTATTAATATACCCCTTTATCGACTGCTTAGTGATTGGAATTTCTTCTACAGTTTAACAAAATAATTTATTACATATAACTGTAAATTAATCGTATGTGCATATACTAGCTCTCATTTATTAATTATATGCACAGAGTCCTCAGAAATTCGGAGAAAGCACGTTTCGCAAGAAAGTTATAAAATCTAGTGAGTTTTATGTTCTTAGCATAAAAGGCATCAAATCTTGCAGAATCCTACTACTTTACCCATGGAAAAGAAGGGACACTGATAATCAAATTGGGCCTTAACGCGTTTATCGATACTCACTTTTCAGAAATGCTCGGTGAGCGCTCGAAATTGATTTATATACCAATTCAGATACGTTGGACATGTTGATAGATGTATGCAGAATACGTTCACTTTTTTTTCCTTTATGAATTTCTAGAGCGAGCACAGTTGCAATTTGTCTTTTGTGGGGTTTCTAGATTTGTATACCGTAGACAATGTGATGATATTTTTTTATAGAATAATCTAAGAAGTGGTCACATCAATATCCTATTACAGTATTTTGCAGATCACGTAGGAAATAAACTCCAGAGGAGAGGAAGTGATATTTGTTTAGCATAAAGTAATTCTTGACATTTCAAAAAAGACTAATTTTATTAAGATTCAAATATTCAAGTACCGAAATTAAGCCCACACATGATGACTTAAAAATGTTGATAGCCTGAACTAGACTTGTATCACCAAGTAAATGAAATGAAACCAATAGAAAAATCGTATGAAACGTTTTAATCGTTTAAGGTATCCGAACACGTTCGAAAGTCGATTTTCGACCAAAATTCTATTTTTTTAAATTTTTGATGTTTTCGATAGCTCATTCATTTACCTTTCTAAAACATATTTACTTTTGTCGGTACGTTAATTAGAAGATGAGATATTAATTGTTTTGTAACAAACCGAAAACCGGAAGTGGGCGTTTAATTAGCCGAAAGTTGTCATTTAAAGGGACAGAAACCTGTCAAAAATTCTTTTAAACTCCTTTTTTGCAACCTAATATGATGTCAGTATATTTTTAGGAGTTTTTTTTTAAGTTTAGATACATAATTTGAGCGCGTGGAAAAACTAAAATTTGATTTTTCTCAAAATTAGATTTTATGCATATTTTTCAAACTTCAAACATGATAACCCAAGATATTATCATTCGATTGTTCTGAAATTTTGTGAACACTTTCTTCAAATGTTTCTTTAGTGAATGTACTAGAATAATGTATATTGCAACAATATTTTTAAAATTATGGTCTTTTATTTGAAAAATGACATAGAAATTTGCTGAAAATCTTATAATGATTGTTCGATTAGCTCTAAAATTTTTATTTATCCAAAGAATGTTAAGATTCTAGTACAAGCACTAGTCCAGAGTATGTAGTTTATTTTAGTATTAGTTTTATTTGAATTATTACAAAAGTTTGACCTGTAGCATGTTTGAAGTTTTGGGAAATTTCCTCTAAAAAGCAGCAGAAATTCAAGAATTTTGTAAATTTATAATAATTTATACTCAAAAATTATACGCTAATATTAATCTTTATTAAATTCGAATCTAAAAAACATATTTTGGTGTTTCTATTTCACAATTTAAGAAAAAATTGCTCCGAACGTGTTCGGATACCTTAACTCTATCGTTAAATTAGAGAATTTTTGTTTCTGTTTAAAAGTTGCTTAGATTGGACCACAAAGAGTTGTCTAATTCGTCTGTTTAAATCACCGGAACTTATTGTCTAGAACTAAGATAATAGCTGATAAACCAGTTATTATTACTAGTAGTCCTTTTCCATTAGACGTGGATCAAATCAAAGTAGAAAGAAAACTACAAAAGGACATTAAAAATATCAAATATAGGTTAAATAAATAACAAAAACTAGAATTATGTGGTTTCTTATCAGTGTGAGGAAACAGAGGAAATGAAACAGCGTACGAAATGCATACTTTGGTTCCTACATTGTGTGCTGGTGTGAATTTGAGAATAAAATAAATAATATTTTGCAGTTATTTTACCTAAAGAAATCGGTGGTCCTATACTGGGTAACCGGTTTTCTTAATTGGACAGATGACTCACTGTTTTAAGCTGTTTTTTTATTCTTTTGAAGTATATTTCATAAAAAATTAGATTGTTTTGAAAATAAATAAATTAAAAAGAATTCAATTACTTGCTTTGTATTAAAACAACTTTTCTATCACTGTCATTAAAAAATGGCCAGGTGTTCCGAATTCGGGAAAAGTCCCCTACATTTTTTAGTATATAAGTTTTTAGAAATAACAATGACATAAATTTGGCGTTTCTTTTCATATGAACATTTCATTTACCACAATATTGTGAAACGGTTTAATAATTAAAAATTCTATAACAATTCTAAATAAGAAATTGATATGTTTTTAATGATGGTAATAATAAGAGTAAACTTATCAATTCTTATCGTAAATCTCAGTCATGAGAATTGGCTGACAGAGAAAAATATAAGATGACTTTTTAGCAGATTGAACATAGTTTTCATTTTGGATTTTCATTAAGGCATTTTATTCAAGATTGAGTCAGAATTCTCTTAGATGCGAAGGAAATGGCATGCAGTTAAATATAAAATAATTTGTCTCGGCGAAACTTTCATAACTTACTTTCCGTTTTATTACAGAACAGCTATCCAATGAGCATAACTTTCATAACTTAATTTCCGTTTTATTACAGAACAGCTATCCAATGAGCATTACAGGTTGACAATAACAATTTCCTTTGGATATCTTGAGCACTTCCATGAAGGCATGCACGTGTGAGAAGAGAATCGTCTCCTTATTTCATCTTCAATCTCTGGTAGTTTCACCACCTTCAGCGCATACACCACTATTCCTTCAATCCTTTCCCTGCTCAAACCTGCCTTCCTCGCTAGACTATTAACGAGAAACATCCACTATGATGGGATATGCCACATCCACTCAGGGTTCACAACACAACCCTTGATGTAAAACTGCTGATACCGTCCTGCCGCTGAAGGATACGGAACCAAGTTTTCCGATAGAGAAGTTTGTAGCTCTGCGCTTTGTGCTGGCGACATTAATCAGGAAAAGGCCATTATGGCCATGACAGATAAGCGAATACCTTGCAGGGTGTGATGTAACTGTTTCTTCTCTCTCGCGTTCGTGTCGCGCCAATGATGATTATATTTAGTCGAGTGAGAGACACGTTTCTGCTGTAGATGGATGGACAGGCTTGGAGGGAAGGAGGAATGTATATGTTTTAAAAATGCCATAAATCGCACTTTCTAGGTCACGTATGATTGTATTACCAATAAAAGAAGGTAGGTTCAACTATAAGTGAGGTTACTACATTTGCATTGAAGAAAGCAAGTTATTGGTTTCCTAACTGCATTAATATTTGGATAAAGGTATAGATAATTTATGAAGAATTAAAGTATCTTAAAAAATGTGTAAGAATTTAACTATATAAAAAATCAAAATGTAAAATTATACAATAAAATTTATTTTCATAGGAGTAAATTATTTTAATTATTTAGTAATATTCGTAGTTATATAATTAATTTCGTTCGAGATAAAGTAGTGTACAATAGCAATGTCATAATAATTTTGTGAAATTTATAGGACAGAGAGTTTAATAGGTAATTTTTGTTTAATTGCGATTTTAAAATGCTGTATGACATAACTTTATTGTGTTATCACTTGTGGTTTGAATAATATTTTGTTTCAATAACAGTTGAAACAAAATAGTTTCAGTTTTGAATGACTCGAAGGAAAGTAATTAAGTTTAACAAGTCTCGAGAATTAAACATCGAAATTTCACAGTCTCGAATTCTATGGATAAAATGCATTAATCCTTTTAGCAGTTCTAAAATTAAATATATTTTTAAGCTTGAAATGCACTGTTTAAAAATAAGCAACTTGGAGGAATTTAAATTAATAATTGAAAATATGTAGGGCAACATAGTCAAAATTGAAAATAATTATCTTCACATTATTCTGCACTCTTAGAAAAAGAGACAATAAAGTTTAATCCTTATTCTTGTTGCTTCCACAGTTACAAAATACCAAAGAAATGACTTTGTGAAGATGTGATGCGTTCTTTTTTTCCATATTGACGGAAATAAATTAATTAACAAATAGTATAAAAATAAAAATATTAAAACAACTGCAGGGTTCAAAATGGGATTACTTTTTTCAATGTCGCCCCGGCCTACCCATTCGTAGGTAAGGCCTGGTAACGGGATGGAAGGAAAACAGGTGTGGTGTCGAAGCTTGGAGAGGGAGTTGCTGGTTCACGTATCGTCCTCGTCATCTGACTACGGCTCAAAGCTACGAAGTCCGTCCCAAAATAGCCCGCGTGTTGCTTCAAAACGAGACGGTAATATAACTGCAAATTAAACAAAAACCTTTGATTTGTGATCCTACATGAGCTAGACTTCAAATGAGCATTCGATTTTCAATTGTAAATCAAAAGAGGCAAATCGAGGCAACGAGGCGCAGCATGCAGAATACAACTCCACTCCACTGAGTTCACACATGGCCTGTCCGCAGATGACATATATACCGCTCAGAACCATTGCTCTCGGAATTACGGGCCGCATCACCTTTACCTCTCTGGCACTGGCCGCGCGTACCCAGAGGTATTATGCTCATGTCATGCGCATTAATTATGTCGCATTGATGCACGAGGACCGACTGCAAAGCGAATAGAATTAACGTGCCGTTATACAGTTATCGGTTTGCAATCGCTTCATCAACTTATAATAGATAACACTGGTTGGTTGAATTGTGCATTTGACGCTGTTAGTAGAACAGGGGAACTATAAATTCAATTACGTATACGTCTAGACTGTATTATAACAGAATGTGGCAGGAATAATCCTGCGCATTATGTGGTCTTTCCGCGATTTCTATAAAACTGCTATTCACTTTTGTTGGTGAATTGATACATTCATCAGCAGCATGCCTATTTTATGTGGAAAATACGTTCTTAGTAGTAAATGAATCATTAAAGTTTGAAAGAGAACATCATTTACACGATTCGATGTTTGGAAAATTTCTGAAGACCTGAATGAAACTGATTTGATTTTAATTAATTGTTGTCCCTAAACGCTTTGTTGTTTTCTGCTTTTATCTATTTTAATTTCAAACTACTACTTATGACTTTTTAATTGCAAACGTTGTTTATTTTAATTTCTTGTTAAACAAATATTTTGCGTTAAAGACTAGTCAATAAACTAATTCACTCTTTCGTTAAACTCTTTTAAATAAATTACCAATCCATTAAACAGTAATTTCGGAAAATAGAACATTATTTTTACTAATGATTTTATCTTAAACTGTAGTCTTTCCTCGATTATTTCCCTATTTACTTCATCGTTCTTCATTATAATCGTTGTTATTAGAGTATCGGGGAAAATTTAAAATTTCACTATAAAATAATCGTAGCTTTTAAGTCGATATGAGTTTTCCTTCTTATTCTAAAATTGAGTAAATAATATTATTTTTATAATGAGGAAACAGATTTTATCTTTTATATTAGATTTTATTTCAGCATATTTATGACATAAATCATAAAAATGTAACCAAAATTTAAGATATACGTACAGGAAGCAAAATAATGCAAGATTTCCAATTGAAATGTGTAGAGTTTTTATCTTAAGTGGAAGCTAAGTTTTAAAATATATTTTGACCAATCCTTATCAAGAAATTATTACAAGGAGAAAATAACAAAACTTCTTTCGTTATATTGCCAATTTTATCAATAAAATGATATTAAGACTTTTCACATAAAAAATATTTCGAATTCCTGCATTTTTAAAATTGTGAGACTCGAATTAAACTTTCACACATTCTAGGATTTACGAAGAGAAAAAACATTTGCAATATAAAACAAATGACTTAAAATACTTTTTTAAAATTTTTCTTTTCAGTTTCCCCTATTTAAGATTTCAATTCATAAACTTTTAGAACACTGAAAAAAAAGAGACACAGTATCAGCATGGTCTATATCAGTATCATATGTATGTATATACTGGCACAGAAAAGTTAAGGTACAATTCGTAAAATGCGAGAAATTTGAAATTAATACGAAAACTATGTTTCAAAATCAGTTCTGGAGAATCGTGTGACATTCAATAGAGTATACATATTACAGTGAATATTCGGTCATGAGGGATATTGGGGGGACCACCAGAAAGGGATGAAGGCGAAAATGGAGTTTCACCCATCCTGTTCCACAGAAAGCTGATAACGAGATGTAACTTCTATCAATGGTTATGGTTTAATGTGCATAATATTTACATGCATTTTCGTAAGCATAGAACAAATATTCCAAAAGATATAAATGTTTCTTTAAAAGAGCCCAAATTTTTCCGCATGAGTTTTGCTTATAACATGCAGAGTTTTCATTCAAATTATTCGAAATTTGCAGAACACTTGACAATATGTTACAGAAGTATTGTATTAAACTTTGAAGTAAATATGTTGAATGTTACAGACAATATGAGTATTTGTACTAAATAATTTTTTACTGCACATGTTCGAGACGCAGCGGAATTCTTCTTTCATAATTTTAAAACCAGATATATAGAGCAACATTTTAAAAAATTCTATTTCAATCCCAGTAAAATTCAGAGAGATGTCGGCATTTCAGTGAGACGAATTTCAATTCCCCTTTAATATTCAGGATATTCAATTATATTATAATTCAATGTTACTTTTCGAAGATTCAAATTTAAAAAATATCAGTTTGTACAAGAACCTCCATCATTTAGCTTCTATTAAATAGAAATTGAAATTCACTTCACTGAAATGCCGACAGCTTTCTGAATTTTAATGGGATTCAACTGGAATTTTTTTAAGTTTCTCTACATATCTGGCTTTGAAGTCATGAAAGAAAATTCCGCTGCGTCTCTCACATGCACAGTAAAAATTATTTAGTATAAACACTCATATTTCCTGTAACATTCAACGTATTTACTTCAAAGTTTAATACAATACTTCTGTAATATATTGTCAAGTGTTCTGCAAATTTCGAATAATTTAAATGAAAACTCCGCATGTTATAAGCAAAACACATGCGGAAAAATTTGGGATTTTTTAAAGAAACATCTATATCTTCCCGAATATTCGTGCTATGCTTACGAAAATGCATGTAAATATTATGCACATTAGACCATAACCATTGATAAAAGTTTCATCTCGTTATCAGCTTTCTGTGAAACAGGATGGGTGAAACTCCATTTTTGCTTTCATCCCTTTCTGGTGGTCCCCTAATTGCCCTCGTGACCGAATCTTCACTGTAATATGTATACTTTATTGAATGTCACACGATTCTCCAGAACTGATTTTGAAACATAGTTTTCGTATTAATTTCAAATTTCTCGAATTTTACGAAATGTTCCTTAACTTTGTATGCCAGTGTATATGAGTAGAGTCACATATCTATATGAGTTGAGTCACACACACATATATATATATATATAACCTATTAATTTAACCTGGCTAAAGCTTGTCCACAGCCAAGCTGATATTTTAATTGTTGAAAACTCCATTTACTTGGTCTGCCTATTTCAATACTTTTAATAGCAACAGAGTTTTTTTACTTGTTGACATATAAATGCTTAAACTTGATTTTTTGTTCATGGTATCTTTAGTGTTTTCTATTTTTTAGATTTTATTTAAAATTGATGTATTGTTCAGATAATGATTTTTTAGTATAGGATTTGATTCTTGATATGTTTTGTTTACTTTATTTCTGTATGATTATATACAAGTTATATTTGGATTTATATTATATATATATATATATATATATAAAGTTGATATATAATATGTGATAAGGTAAGAGGAACAATTATATACTAATCAATAATAATAACTGTATTTTCAGGACGATTAACTTTTATATGTTTTGACATGATTACAGAGAGAGAGAGAGAAATATATGCATTTTTGAACACAACAATGGTTTTTATTTATTTATTTATTGAATTTATTGGTATTTCTTCTTTTGCGAAGTATTAATTAATTACATACGCTTTCCCAAGCGACTGTTTCCGCAGAATCAGAATAGTTTTTGGTCTACAATTTTTTTATGATTTCATAGATTTTATCAATTTATCAGATTTTGAAATATGCATATCGCTTGTACTTCGGATGTTTCAAAAATATTTCACAGATTATTTTCAATACGCAAAAAATTGCAATAATTTCTTTTTTTCTTATTTAGTATATAATCATTTCGAATACATACGTTTAACAATGAATTTATAATTTCAAAGTTCATACTTCAAGGCCAATATAGTTTTCATAGTTTCTAAATGGTTAAACGACTCTTTTAGCATTTATAAGAATCGATTATCTAGACACAGACGGTTTCATTATCATAATGGGTTTTCAGTTTTGTCTCAATTTGAACCCCATTTTATATCCCGCTGTTTCTGCTTCTTTATGAATTATCTTTATTAAAATCATCGAGACTTCTGACTAAATCTTCAACATTACAGTTTTCATCATCATTCAAAGGGCTCACAGTTTTTTTTGTAATTTTACTTGATTCCGTTTGATATTAAGGTCCTGACTCGTAAATTAATCGATTATTCCCAACTTTCAAGGCCTTTAGACAACTAAGGGAAATATTCTACATTCTTCCGACTAATAATAGTTGAAGCCGGGCAGAGAAAGAAAATTAAGTTTACTCGTATCGTATATATAGGCCGTGCTCAAATATCACATTTGATTCGATCTAACGTCAATTTTGCAGACATCTTCGTCAAAGAAACAGCATAATTCGTACTGATTAAAGTTCATCTTCGTTAAAAGAATTTAAACGTCGTTAATTATTCACTGTAAAATATTAAAAGGTGGTGGTACAATTTAGTTTTCGAATGGTTGATGCAGCCTAAAACGCTAGTTAAGGATTAATTCGTAATTAAATATAATTCTTGTTGATTTCGAATGAGGCTATTGTCTTTTTTCTTAGAAGAAATATAATTCATAAAACTAGTGAATGGGGACCACGGTGGCTTAGTGGTAACGTCTGGAGCCGGAGGGTTCCAAGTTCGAGATCCGATTCCATTGAAGATCCGCCCTGCAAGGGGCCCGTTGCACGCTAAATCATACGCAGTGGCCAAACGCCCTCCCGCTGGTGTGGTGAAAGAATACCCACACTGGCCCGGCCTACCCAAGAAGGGTGCAAGGCCAGGAGAGGACCAGCGGGGAGGGAGCCGCCTCACCAGCATGTAGAGGACGGGATTAATTAGATACCATAAAATGATACAAGCATTGCCCGAACAGGAGCAGTACTTTTAAATACAAGAGAGCTGAGAGTATAAACATGGGTCGACCCACCTCGGTGGTGAGAGAATAGCTTGATTTACATGCACTCAACCGCCAAGTGTGGAAAATGATATTCACAAAATAAAGAATGACAAAATTAAGGCTTTTTCTTTTCATATAAAATATAAAAACATCCCTAACGCAAGAAGTTTAAAAACTGCTCGGGCAAGCAAGGAACGGTAAAAATATGCAAAAAATACATAAGTACTGAAAAAAGAAGCAAACAAATAAACACAGGAAAAGCAGTATAAATCAGATATATAAAAAAGTCAAAGATTGAAACCCCAGAATTTGAAAACAAAACACACACAAACAGCACTACACATCAAACGGCACACAAAACACAAATAAAAACTGTACAAAACACTGAGTTAAAAATAATAATAATAATAATTACTTCCGAGATAGAAAGGAAGAAAATCCGTCAGTCAAAGGCAATCCACGTCCCGCGTACCAGGGAATATCTATTGATCAATTACAGAATATATATTTTTTTAAAAGCTGTGCAAATCAAAAATTACTTTTAAGTCCTATACAGGATGAAAACGGCAAAGGGGAGGAAAAAGATTAAAATTTTTGTAGTCTAAAAATAAAATCAAGGTCAAAAAGCGCCATCGGCCCCCCCCCCCTCAAAAAAAAGTCCAAACAACCGTTAGGGCATTGACTACGTGGCAACAGGTTTCTAGAACTGTGCAGAGACTCGGGAATTGGAACATGCATCTATTTTCGGGGCTCAAGGACCAATAGCTGCCCTAGGACGTCGAGAGAATCCCACACCAAGGAACCGATTGGTACAATAAGTTTAAAAAAAGCAAAAACAAGTGCAGAACGGAAACCCCTACAAATCTATAGAACTGAGTCATCCAGGGTAAAAATAAATAAAAAAAAATAAAAAGTATTTCTTAAAAAGCTCAAATCATGTAAATAATAAAAAAAAACTCAACAGTCTGAAAGTCAGGAAAGCGGAACTGTAAAAAGTGTGAGATAAGAACCAATCCTGAGAGATGATGTCAAGAAAAAGTCCCTGGCAAACTGGTAAAACATAAAAAGAGTAAGAAAAGTCCTTCAATATGATAATATATTAGTAACACGGACCCTCTAGACATCATTGGAGTCAGTTATGGTCTCTCTCCTGGGTCAGTGTATAGCAAATGGTCCTGCTGGTCCTGAAAGCGCCTTCCATTTTGGTGACAGCCTGTCTATTTATTAAGATATAGTTAAACCACGCTTTTTTGTGTTCATCTGCGGGTTTAATTAGATGGAACTCTTTGGTGAGGGAGCAGGCGTACGGAAGTTTGGATAGGGGGATGCCAGCTCAGGTGTCGTCCTAGTCATCTGACTGTGGTTCAAAATTGCGAGGTCCGTGCCAAAACAACTCTCGTGTTGCTTCAAAATGGGACATTAATGTAACTAAACTAAACTAGTGAATTTATGTGCTGTTATTCGTTGTTTCACTGTATTGAAAGAAGGGTTAAACGACATACCTATAATATCAATATAGTAAAAACTAGTGCATGCTTCAAGGAACCGCTCTAAAATGTAGTACCGAGAGCTGCGTACTGTCGAATATTGATTCAAAATGCGATAAACTCCCATTACAATAAAATGGTACTGTTTGGTATTCTTTACCCCTATAATATATTGGTGCAGGTCTACTTTTTGATGAAACTTCATTATCATGATAGTAAATTAGTAAGACATTATCAACAGAATTTGAAGTATTTTGCAATTTTAAAAATTCCAACTTTTTAGAAATAATTGAAGTTACAATACAAGGACAATTGTATTGTGAAGGACAATTGTAACAAAATAATCATCCTTGGAAAACCGTATATAGACACTTATTCTTTTTTCAAATGTGTCACTGAGCCTATAACATTTATTCTCATTATTGGACATAATACACTATTTTTAGTTCATTGTATTTCAATAGATAGACATTAGTTATTATTTCAGTACAAAAGTAAGATTTGGTTCTTCATTCTTTTCAGGGTCATGTTTTAATTTGGAAATGCTCATATTTTAAATTTTGTTTCGAGTTGTAGTAAATTTAGCTTTGGATTCTAATGAAATCACTGCGAATTCAATTTACATTCTTAAAGTTTTTCCCTTATTGATTTAAGCCTAGCACTATTGAATACCTGCGACGTTATAAATTATTCTTTGAATATTGAAGCAAGGAAGAATGAATTAGTATCACGGCAATAAAGCATGCTGAGGAGAATGACGTGCTAAAGTGTAAGTTACAGGTTAACAGAAAAAGATTTTATTGTCTTTACAAGCTGCGTGGCCAGGCGTTGCACGAGCTATCTCGAATAATGCGTTGTTCTCTGGCGGAAAGAAGTGAGGTAACGTTACACATGCCCAACATTCTCGCCTAAATAAATAAGGACAAAAGAGCTGTTCAAACATTCCGTCCGCAAAAACGCGTCAAAATTGACTATTTTAAAAAAATACAAAAAAATTGTTATTTTGTAAAAAAAATTATACTGTGTCCTGGCGAAATGAATGGCCTATCTCAGGGGTCCCCAACTTTTATTCCCTCGGGTACCCTATGATTAATTTTTCACATATCCTCCCCCACCACCACTAACCATCCGTCTATACAAAGAAGTTGTTATCAATAATGTTAAGCGCTTAGATTAGCTTAAAATGACTTGGATTTGGCATTTGCCTGGAAAATATTTGCTGGACATTTTTACTTGCATTTTTACAATAGTATTAGTTCAACGCCAAAACAAATGAAATCATAAGTGTAATAATTTTGCATTGACTTATAAGGATGGCTAATAATTACACTCCGTATTAATTAACTATGCAAGTGGTATAGTTATTAAACACAAAGTATTGACTTGGAGAAACAAAATTCTCTAACTTTTTTTAACCCTTGTATTTTCTTGTTTCCGCCATTAACAACTTTATTTCGCGTGCCCCCGAAATGGTCCTTTACGTAACCCCAGGGCAACGCGTAACGAAGGTTGGGAACCTCTGGCCTATCTGATTCCGGAATTGTTTTTTGTCTGACGTTTGTGCGGAAGGAAGGAAACCCGGCGAAAATCGGGATCGTTGCGTGGCCAGGCGTTGCACGGGCTAGCTCTAATAATACATTATTCTCTGGCGGAGAGATCTAAGGTCACGTACACATGCTCAACATTCTCTCCTAAATAAATAAGAAGAAAAGAGCCGTTGTGGAGATTAAGAACAAATAACAAAATTCAACTTTTGTTGAAAACCATTTTTTGTAAAGCATGAGAGATGAGAGTATATAATATTGAAGTAAATAATAATGAATTGGTACCACGGCAATAAATCACACTGAGGAGAACTATGTGCTAACAAGTAAATGAGGGTTGACTGTAGATATGCGGAAATTTTAATAAGCAAAAATACTTTATTTGAAAACTAAACCCTTGATTTAAAAGCAAATGTAAAGGCATAAATAAATTATTGTTGAATTTCAATTGATCCTTGAGCTTATAATGTTTTCTAATTTTATGATATTGAAAATGAGCGAAATCTTTAGAATACTTGATCAAACTTTTTTTCTGTTCAAAAGAACTTTTTTTATGAATGTTAGAATTTATGCTTAGGTACTCTTAAAAGAGACGAAAAGCGATGCAATTTCAAGAATATCTAATCTTTTACACTTTAATTTTTCCTTTCTGTAGAAAGTTTGTTCTCAAATTTTAAAAAGTTTGCGAATTGCTCAGTTAGTGGTAAGTTATGAAATCTAATAACTCATTTACTCGCATTTTAAACAAGTCAAAACTTTGATATGTAATTGCTCAAATTGCGTGACAGATATTGGAAACAACGTGTAACTTCTAAGTTTAAATCCATTTATTGCGTGATACTTGCTTGCTTTTTATCTGTCATTTTCGAGATTTATTTGAAAGCGAGAATTTTTGGTAATCAACAAGATTCAATGAAATATAAAATTACAAGCAAACTACCCTTTCAAATTATTAACAGAATCGACCGACTGACACAAGAATTTTAAAGTATTTTACATAATGAAATTTCGAAAATTTCATCATCCAGCAAATTTTCTTTATGACAAAGATACGAGGGCTGTTTTGTTTCAGGAAGTAGAAATGCGCATTGGGCGACTGTACATGTACATGTCCCTAACCATAACCTCTGGTACTGCCGACGCCAGCTGTCCAGTTTGGGGTTAACTGTCGGCACATAAACATGGCTGGTAGAATTGATGCTCACGCCAAGTGCGAGTTGCATGTTTTTATACTCTTTCTTCAAGTAGAAAGTGGGATTGTCGGAAACGATCAATGCAGCTGTTTATGGTCAGACTTTACGACGAATGCGAAGAGCCATTCTGACTTCTGCAGTTGTCATCATTCATAACAACTCTGATATCCAGCAGCTTCTGAAGCATTTTAAGTGGGAAATGTCTGATCACCCTGCGTATAGCCCTGACTTAGCGACGAGTGATTTTAGTCTCTTCCCTGAATTGATGAACTGCCTAGGAGGTCAAAGCTTCCAGAATAATGAGGAGCTTCAAAGCAAAGTTAAGCCCCTTCTCACATCACAGGCGGCAACATTTTTCCAAAAGGGGACCGGCA
The DNA here is from genome assembly GCA_013235015.1 of Araneus ventricosus. Classification (NCBI taxonomy): domain Eukaryota; kingdom Metazoa; phylum Arthropoda; class Arachnida; order Araneae; family Araneidae; genus Araneus; species Araneus ventricosus. The sequence goes on from BGPR01000074.1 coordinate 1,114,071, forward strand.
ACCTTGTCCACCGATATGACAAACGCCTGAATTTTCACGGCGGTAATGTCGAAAAGTAACTATGTATATAACTTCTGGTAAAGAAATAATTTTGTTCTCCAATTTTGACTTTTTTCATGGTCCATCAGAATTTAAAAAAAAACGGCCACCGTCCATTTCGTGCATTTGAGGGATGGACTTAAAAACTTCAGTTATTTATAATTAATAAGTCAGAGCAGTATATCATTTCTTCTCTTCCATTATTAGATTAATGCCGGCACGCCAACCTGTAATCTGCGCGTCGTCAGAATTCGCGTCAAATTTACAGAATACTGAATAATTACCAAGATGAAAAAAATTAGTATTATTATTTCTTGGATCAAAATATAACACAGACCTTTACATTTCTAAAACTGGGATTAAAAAATAACAAAAGAAATATTTATGTTAAAGCCGAAATTGTTATGTTGAATAGTATATTGATACTGTGATATTTCCATATCTTATCATCATGTGATGTTATCTGGCAGCGATATTTACTTTATAATCACTTCCATCAGTGTTAAAAATAATCAAATTCGTGCATTTTGAATTATCTTCAATATAAATGAAGATAATATTCAAGCATTGGCAAATAAATATCCATATTCTCAGATACACCCGTCAGAAGTTGTACTTAATATCAAAAGTGTTTACGAATTAATTCACTTATTAATTCCATTTTTTAATAAAACCTAAATCAACCTTTATTTCGTAACATCGTGTAATATTTTATTAAATGTTTATTACAAAAATGAAAATATTCAAGCATGATATGCAATTTCTCAATTAATCTGAAATTAGAATGTATTAATCTTCTTAACCGACTCAATTTAGATTTAAAAAAATATATGAAATACTTCCTTATATGTTTTAAATAATAAAAATATTGTTACAAACGTATAAGTTTTAATTTGTATAAAATATTGTTCCTTTCGGTTTTTAAAAATAAGGCTTTGAAGTGAAAAACAACTACCAAACGCGTATAAAATGGTTCATTTAATACAAAATCAATTCAATAATCTCATCTAATACACAACTAGTGATTCTATACACATAAATTTAAAGTATATGTGGGCAGAATCAGTAAATTAATTTTATACGTAGTTCGAAAACCTACTCTGTTTCTACCTAGAGGTACTACGAGTTATTTTTTAAACTGACACTACTCAGAGCCATCTGTAATTCGTTCTATCAGCTGAAATACCGCCAAATTTGGTAGGGGGACTAATTGCAACATGGAGAAAAAGATTCCATTAAAAACAGTAGTTCCGAAAGTTTCCGATAGGGAAAAATGGGGCACTGTTGTAGTCTACACAACTGAGAATTAGACAAATGAATATCAAAGAAGAAATTTCATTGCAACAGCGCTTTAATGCTGCCAATGTACTGTTGAGACAGTTCAGACCTACAGAGATGTCGATAACACTTTATTCAGGAGAAACCTCGTCAAGGGCATGAACCTCTTTCAATGTGCTCACCTTCTTCGTGGATCCCATATTGCATCCCGAACACAATATTCTTCACGGCCCAATGAAACATGTCATTTGAAATGCTCAGCACAGCCGTTATATGTTATCCTTTAAGATCGTCAAGGTGGGGATCCCACCAAGCTCAATTGGACGTCAAAGAACCCCACAGAAAAATACAGTTGGTATTAGATCCGGAGAGAATGGGCATGGGCAGTGTTGTGTACAGGATGCATTGTGTGAAGAGGTCATTGTGAGAAGAGTGGTCACATTGAAAAAAGTCTATGCATTCGCCGAGGAAGAGCTTTTATTAAATAGAGTGGTATGCTGCACTGAAATATCATCACTGAAACCTTCTGTGACAGTTGATATGCTGTATTAAACGCTATTGCACTGAAATTTCTTCTTTTCTTCTTTGTTATTCAATTGTCTGATTCTCAGATTTGTAGATTACAACAGTGCCACATTTTCCCTTATCGGCGACTTTCGGAACTATTTTTTTTCAAGAAATATTTTCCCCATGTCGTCATTAGCTACTTCCAAATTTGGCAGCATTTCAGCTGATAGATCGAAATACAGATTTCTCTGAGTAGTATCAGCTTTAAAAAAATCACCTTGTATATAACAAAACAAATTTTTGTATAAAATTATTAATGGAGCAATATTTATCAAAAATAAAATTTTTTAGACAAGTAAGCGTGTAAACAAGAGAAAAATTAGAGTTCCTGAAAACAAAGCAAAAATTCATTTTCAAATTCAAATTTGACTTTCAGCAGCGTTTCATCTCAACTAGGAAAAGGTATATTTGGATATTTAGGTACTTTTCATGACGTGCGACTCCATATGTGATCTTAGACCCTAAGAAAAGCTGAATGCTGGCAATAACTTGATTGAGTGGAGTGACTTCTGAGCAAAGTGGCTCAGAGCACACACCACGGATTCAGGTGATGACAAGTAATTGTCTTTCTCGGCTCTTAATCCTGAGAGGGTGAGTGGGCATTGGGGAGCAATTTGAGGTCGGTCCCTGGTCTAAAAGCTATTCCAGAGTCGATGTGGATAGAAACTAGCGAAGTGAAGTCGCTCTCTTGATTTAGTGGCCGTGATCGGAACTGGAGGCAAGATACTGGGACATCGAAAACACACTGGATCATTCTCTGGTCGATGGTCCAAGTACCGAGAGAAGAGCTTTTTGTTTGGGAATCTCACTTTTTTGCTTCTTTTCTCTCTTTTGCTCCTTTCTGATTTTCCTTTCTCTGTTTTTTGCTTCTTCTTTAGTTTTACTTTTATACCTTTCATCTTCCTTTTTATAGTTTTCTCCCTCACGCTCTGTCACTCCGACCATCCTTTTCTTTTTTTCTTCTTCTTTATTTTTCTTCTTCTTTTCCCAGGAAGGACTCCTCTCCTTCCCTTTCATCATTCTTGATTTTCCTCTTCAGTTATTGCGAATAGTTTTCCTCGGGTCTCGGTGTTATTTCTTTTGGGCCAGATGACTTCTTCTTTTGTTTCTTCCATAAAAGTAATCCTCGCCATTTATCAATGTTGGACTGCGGTGTCTGGGACTTTTTGAACTTGGTTTTTCGTTTTTTTTTCCTTTCGTTTCTCCTAACTTCTGTTGAGATTTCGGTTGCGTTCCTGATAGTTTCATTCCCTTATACCCTTGATAGGTTATTACTGCCTCAAATAAACGGAAACTCGATGTTCGTGTCCTAGATTCTGCCCTTGTTAGACATTGTCATGTGTTGAGCAACATCAACAGAACTTCATCTACCCGAGAAATAGAAATAAAAAGGATTATTTCTGTTAGATGAAATGATGCGGTCAGTAAATTGTCGTTTGGGCAAAGGTTAAATAAAGGGAACTTTATGAAAGGAGAATTTTTGAATTTATTTTAGTCTTAGATATTTCGAAATTTTGCTGGGTTAAAATTAGGAATCAAGTTTCGTGAAACATTTTGAGGAATATATGAGTTTCTGACAAAAGAAGAACACAGCATATTTTTTCTACACTTTTCTAAAATTTATCTCTTTATGTTGGAGGAAACTATTATCAATATTAATCCTTACCAAGAAAATATACTTTTAATTCTGTGTTACTGTTGAATGAATGAAAAAAAATCACTCCTTTTTTTGTTAAAATACAGTGTTTTTTAAATCTAATATAATGTTGCACTAATTTTCTTTGTTGACCACTAGTTTCATTCTGATAAAGATAGTTATTATGTTGTTATCATTACAAAATAAAATAATAACTGCGTACATGTTTCTTAATCACCGATACGTATAGTCATACTCGAAGTAATGTGTTTCTTAAGGCTAAGTACAAAATATTTTGCAGATATATGCCATATTTTTTTCTACAAGGTTAACTTTCCATTATCAAAAGGAAACAAAATGACTTTGATGGCAAGCTCTTGATTTAAAAATTATTTTAAAATCCTTGACCATCTTTACATTTAGATGTTACATGAAAGTACTTGATAAACTCAGTGGCACAGAAAATAAAAATGAAATAATTTTTTTCAACCATTGACTTAAAGATTCTAAAATTAGAAATGTGCGTTAAAAAATAAGCACAGGATACATATAAGCAAGAAAACGAAAGAAAAAAAAACACACAGATATACAAATATATATGGTGCCCCAAAAACATTTTTACAAACTTTTTGAGCTCTTCTGGCAGACCACATCGCGCAAGTTTACCTAGGATATTGTGCACAGAAGCAAGACCTGTGAACTCAAGACGGGGACGTTCTCAGACGTCTTGGCCTAAGGAAGCGGGATAATTTCAGGCGAGATCGTTGCAGGAGAAGGATAGATCGGTTCAATAACTCGATATCGGCGGTTTTGCATTTAGTTTATTACTATGTGGGTGAGAATGCACAAGCCGCAGTACGCATGCACTGAGACAGCTTACCAAAGTGTCGTTTGCCAAGTTATCCATTGTTGTGCTAATCGGAACACTTTCAAAATTATTGAAGGAATTGCACCTATCTTCATCACTTGATTGGTAGATACAGATCAACAACAAGGCCACTTCTCTGGCCGAACTCTCACAGATTTCTTTCAGTGGGTCATAAGTCCATAGACATACACAAGTCCATAGCATACGATATACCTGTGACATCGGCCACAGATCTTGTCTCCAAAGTCGTAGAAGCGGCTGTACGTTTCGAAGACACATTTCTCCAATTTGAACGGGTCAGAGAATCCATACATGGACATTATGAAATCTGCATTGTAGCAGATGGAAGGATTATTGAACACCTTGTGTGATGTAGTCAGAATTTTTGCCTTTAAATGCATAAATAAATTTGTTTTTATTAATAAAGTCATTTCAATACCGGTATCGACTTTCTTCCTTATTGATAACATTACTGTAAGATTCTCACGATTTAATTTTCGGACACAACTTCCTACGTAAAACTTGGTCACCATGGTCTGACAGACGATCACATAAAGTTTGTAAACGACATTTAAGACATTGTATTACATAATCATTTAGCAACTGATCTCATAGTATGATGTTTAAACAAGATTGCATTTTTATTAGGGCCTTTTGGATAATCTGAATACTAGAATCACTTGCAATCAGCTCCCAGATATTTTTAATGTATGAAGAGTTCCGCAAAATTTATTATTTAAAATAATTGTTTGTATCGTTGCCACAAGTAGATAAGAACGATGTATCTGATTCCTAAAAATCGTTATGTAGTGCATCATCATTATCACATTAGGATCTTCTTTTCATACTTATAAATTTCTTACTTAGAATCTCTGTAACAGAAATGTTCTAGACAAAGGATTGTTACGACCAGCTATTCAGATGAACTGCTTTTTGTCGATGAATCCATGTTGAGCTCCAAGCTAATTGGAATAATGACATTTACTTAGCTAACAGAAGATTGGCTGAACTTAAGTCCCTGGAACTGTTCGGCAGCAGTTAATGAGAACAGTTTATTTCGCAAATAGTCTGGATTGGCAACAATGTTTACCTAATCAAGAATAATATTTTCTTTAGTTAAAGTAGCGTTGTATGAGTATGATTAGCTAAGAAAAACATTGTTAAAGAATTGTAGTTTTTATACACGATTATTCTGAATTGAAAACAGCGCTTTCCTAATTAAGAATTATGTTGTTCACTTTAATTATATCAAAATAGTCCATTTACTATTAGTTAGGAAAATAATTGCTGAAGATTTGAAATTTCTTTATATTTGAATTTTCTAACTTAAAGTAAATTTCTCAACTGATACTTATTGGAGAGGTAAAAATTTATTATGATGACGATTATGATAAATTATAAAGTAATTTTTAAGACAAATATTCTTGTTATCCGTAGAAATTCTACGGAGGAAATGAAACTGCATTGCCATTTTTATCTATTTCTGATAAAGTTTTCTAAATATTTTGAATTATATAATTTAACTGTGTTTTATACATTGGGCAACTAAATATTAATATTTAAGATTAAAAGAAACATTTCTCACTGCAAGTTGAAAACAGTATCGCATGTTTTAAATTAATCAAATGAACTTCCTGTGGAACTTCAGCAAATTCAAAGAAATATCAGTTTAAATGTTAAACGCATAAAAAGGAAGATCTAACTAACTCTAATAAGGAACATCAAACTAAGTTTTTATGGAGAAAATAGCAGTGCAATTGGATATAATTTAGCTTCATGCAGATATTTCATCGATGTGAATTATAATAAATGACTTTTCTAAGGTTTAGTATCGTGATTTGAACACTCTGCTCTCTGTATAGTCCCTTCTGCGTGACGAAGACGGTAATGAATTTTCTTGCAAATAAGCATTAAAGATAAATTTATTGCTTCCTTTATTTTAGAGAAATAAAACCTTGATATGTACTAGAATTTCTCATTTGTAAGTCCCTTGCAATTATCACAAAATTTGAAGCATACGGTTTCGACGTAGAGAGCGTTATATTTATGTCAGTGAAATCAAAGAAGCAATTATATATTTTGTACGGAAAGCGAAACTATTTATACCCTTTAAGAATCCTGTCTGCAAAGCTAAGATGCAGAGTGGAAAATTATTCATGCTTAAAAAATATTTAGTGATATTATATAATATTTTCAGATGTTGTCAATTAGTTGTTAAATTTATAACTGTGTGAAAAATCGTGGATTACTTTGGAATAAGGAGGAAATGAATTTCAAATTTTCTTTATCTGCTAGTTTGAAATGATCAGGGGTAAAAATTACAAATTCAAACTCAAATATTCGATAATTCAATATTAATTTTTTAACATTACAGTCTTCGATTTAAAAGGCATTGAAAAATCAGAACGGTATCATGACTATCAGTACATATAAATTCTTAACGGTAAACATATATTGCTCTATTTAAATTTCTAAGACGAAATGAATGATTTATGAAAGGGTGCACTTAACAACTGTTTAGTATTCAATGATTCATTCAAAGAGAATTTTACTTTCAGTAACTTTGGATAGCTGAGAAAAATACAACTTTCAAGTTTCTTATCATTTTTTCTGCCCATTAGATTGAATTCCTTCAACTTTTCACTTTATTATATCGTTTTATTTTATAATAAATAATAAGCCAAATAAAATTAAGTTTCACTGTTTCGTAAATAATAACTTATACAGGTTGTATCAGTACAGCGGTTACAAAATTTCAGGACAGATAGAGTACACCTAGACGATGGGACATCACATAGCAACGCGTGGTCGGAAACGCTTTCCTGGCGCGGTAGAGTCGTCACAAAACACAAGAAAAACAGGACAAGAATAAGAGGCGAAAACATGTTTATTATTCTTAGTACAGCAAAAAACTAAGGAAAAGGAACATTAAAGAGACAACGATCGTCGTCAAAGTAGGTGTTCGAAATTACGTCCCCGGGCCGTGATGCAGACATATTGAAGATCGAACGTTAGCGAAAATACCGGGCGTGTCCCGGACTTCCCCAGCAGCTGCCGCGATGCGTGAAACAAGGTCCTCAGCACTGTTAACTTGAGTTTCCTACACCAGTGACTTGACGTACCCCATAAGAAGTAATCAAAGCAAGAGAGGTCTGGCGATCGAGCGGGCCAAAGCACTGGACCACCCCGCCCGATCCACTGTTGGCCAAACGTTGCATTCAGGTGGAGACGCACGTCAATGCTGTAATGGGCGGGGCCCCCATCATGCTGAAACCACATGGAAGAACACATAGCAGCGGAAACGTGCACGTCGTCCAACAGTTGCGGCAATACTTGCTGAAGGAAGATCAGATAGTTTGCACCTGCCAGACGTTCGGGCAACAAGTACGGCTCGACGATGTGGTCTCTTACGATGCCGGCCCATACATTTATTGAAAACCGTTCCTGGGCTGCACAGGTTCTTGTCGCATGTGGGTTCTCCTCCGACCACACATGGAAGTTATGTGAATTGAACATTCCGTCCCAGGAGAAGGTCGACTCATCGGTGACCATGCATTGCTATATGAATTTCCATCGTCTATCTGTCCTGAAAGTTTGTAACCGCTGAACTGATACACCCTGTATGTGATTATCTTAGGGTTCTACTCCTTATCAAAAACCTATCATCGATACGTTTTATATTGCCGATAAAAAGCCTTATACAACTTTTACTTTTCTTACAATCTATACTTTCAAAGAGAATTCGATTTTAGTTTCAAAGTTTTCTAAAGGAGAACCGTGAAGTTAACCTAATTTTGTATATAGGGTAAAATTCATTTTGACCCTACAACTGATCAGATTTCTTACCTTCATCATTTCACTTCACCTATTCTTGGTTTATAAGAGTGCATATTACTAGATTTTTTGCAACAAAGTCAACTTTATAAAACATAAAGGTTTCCCTGATATCTAATTATTCATAATCTTTAAAATTGGATATACTTTTCACTAAAATAAACATCAATCGTTTAAAATTCATTAAATTCATCCAAAAAAAGATCTCTTGCACTTTCAAAACGTGACAATAATGTAATTAATAAACCAATAAAAAATTTTAAAACAAATTATTGCAACCTTAACAGAATTCCAGTTATCTTCTATAAGCATAATGAATGGATTTACCATAGAAAAATTTTCTGGTTTATTTTTAAACACATAGTGCGTCCTCACCATATACAGTAAAATCTATCTATAACGATATTATAGAGTTCAAGAAAATATATTGTTGCAGGCAGTTTGAAGATTTCTGCGTTCATTGTTTATGTATGTGTGCATGCGCTTATATTGTAACTAATTTTATTGCACTTATTGATTCATATTACAAATAAAAACTGATATAAAATTGTATTTTATAAACATATAAAATATACAATTTTATATACTGATGTAATATTTAAATTTAAACTTTTTTTAGAACTTCAAAAGAAAAATTTTGATTGAAAAATTTATCAGCATCGTCATTTACGGCATCTTTAATCGCTTCGGTTTGGCTATCCACTTTAATTTTTTCCACAGAATCTTCAATGTCTGTTCTTTTTAAAAAAATAAAATGTAGTATCGTTGACTGAATGCGGGGACACTGCAGTGGGAATGCGGAGACATTAACCCTTTGATTCCTAAGGCCATTGGAATAAAGGGACCTCAAAATACTGGAACGTCCGAGCTCTTCGATCAAAGATAAGGGAGATTCACTTTCCTCCTCAAAAACCACAATGACAGCTGGCATTGTCCGAATTGCAAGAAAACTCCCCTCTTCCCCAAATCCATCTGGGCGAGCAACTCTAACTAAGAAAGGGGGTGAAATCAATCATACTTAACAAAAGGGGGTGAAAATTTCAGGGTGACATTCTGGACGTTTCGGACGGCTATCGACTTTTGCTTGAAGAGACGTATTGGACGGTCCCGTATGGATAGAGTTGATACATTTTTTTGGATAACTAAAAAATGATTTTACCAACGGCAATACTTAGAACTAATACACTATATTATTTATTTGTTATTGTAATATAGGATTTCTGACGAATTTTGGTCATAAATGACACAATAAAATACTTATTGTACTTTTTTACTAAAAATGGATTTGTATCAATCTGCCCCATACTAAGGGTACATTGATAAACAAGGAAATATCGAAAAGAATAATGATTAATAGGTACGGTATCAAAACAAAATTTGCTTTATCAGTAAACTTTGTATTCCAAATCAAGATTTAACAAAGTAAAAAATTTTCATTTAAATCAAAATTAAAATTTTTAATGAGACTGGAAAAATTAAACAATAATGGCTCAGAAAATACTTTATCTCTGCAAATAATAAAGGAGAATGTGTGTGTGTATGTGTAAAAATAATTTGAATGGAGGGAATGTGCCTCTAAGCAGTTTTTGGAAATTTTAGTTAATTAAAAATTAAGGGAAATTTTAGCGTTCTTCCTTGATGACTTACGAAAATAATATAGCACAAAAATAATTTTCACACCATCTAAAAATGCAAAAAAATTATCTTTTCGACGATATTAATTAAGTTTCCGTACAAGTTTTATCTCCAATTTTAATAGATTCGTAAAAAAATATTTTAAACTTAATTTACAATAATACATTTCATTTTTGCAATAAAATTCAAACCTGTTTCATAGTCTAAACAAATGCTTAAAACCGTGTTTCTCTTAGATAGTTCATTTTTACGCTTTTTCCATTTCTGAAGAAGATTTTGCAAAGTAGTTGCTGATAAGACACATTGATACACACAGAAGACGCGTGTCAATGTGCCCCGAAGTCAATTGTATAAATTTTCCCCAAGAGCCTTTTTTATTTAAAACAAGTGGCCACTCAAAAATAACGCTGAACACCCTCAAAACATAATATAGTTCAGAAAAATGAATGTTTTTCCCTACCTTTGGAGTAGATTCCATGGCAGGGAAACGTAAATAATTAAAGAAATCACACAACACATACTTAAAGAAAAATTCACTTAGAAGAGAAGATTAGCGGTTTGATTCATTTGTAAATTAACTTTTGACTAAACATGGCCGAAAAATATACACTGTGAGAAGGGTTACACTGGCATACATATGAAGGGACGTGAGCATCTTTAGCCGTTTCAATCAACAAAATTTATGGACTGTATAAATGTTCCCGCTTATCAGTCTACCCTAACGCTCCCTACTTCTTGATCGATTAACTAAATTTTTTATAGCTTTTCAAATGCCAATGTTTCAAATGCCATCCTAGAGTCAAGATGCTAGCATATCAGAAGCAAATTTCAAGAAACAAATGGTCAATCCGAAGTGCTCAACGCGAATTAACAGGTTAGCGCCCACCAGGAGTCAGAGGCATGACATGACGCCATCCCACAGCCCTGGTCCTATAACCTCAAGTATTATGAAACCTGTTGGATGGATGCAGGGTGGATGAGTACATTCAGTACCACGACATGGCCCTGAGATCCCACGTGAATGCCAAACCTCGAACAACTTTAAATTTTCCCTTCCCCCCATGGTTTAAACTTATTTAAAAACCACAAAACTTACACTGGAGTATTTACAGATTCATAACAAATGAAAGCTTTGTCTAGGCGAGCTAGGCACTCTAAAAGAGCTTGGCATTCTCAGACGGAAATGATAATAGACATTTAAACTACAGAACTTGATTAAAAAGAATACAAGTGGGAAACAAAGCAAAAAAACACACTTATAAACCGAAAAATGCTGTTTTGAATGAAAAAAAAAATGAACGAAAAACATAAATAATTAAATATTGACGCAAATTGTTTTATAATGTTGGTATTTTTGCAACAGTTGATTTTTCTTGCTCCTAAAAATCCACGTTCTTCTGTGCTTATACCACACGCACGCTTAAAATTTCAGTAAAGCACGAATCAAAGGATGCATAAAAAAATAGTATTCAAGTAGTTTTTACATTCTACAGGAGTCTTCCCTAGGTTTTTTTCAATAGGATTTTATCTCTCTTCTTACTGTATGACGATGGCTTGACTATGTGAGACAATTCCCTATTTTCACAATGCGCAGAAACACAGATAGTCCAGTCAACGGAGGTCCAAAAT